>MU184082.1:0-43954 GCA_016904865.1 Pissodes strobi | reverse complement strand
TATATATATACACTATCGGTCAAAAGTAGAGCAACAAAGTTCTTTTTCATTCATGTTTTAATAAAAAAAATATTGGGTTGTGATTTTTTGCTAAGTTTAATAAAATAGTATCCTCACACTGAGAGTAACATTTCACAACATTTTGGTGCACTTTAAATCAATTTAAGAATGGTAAATAATAATGATTATAAAAATTGACGAAAATGGGGACGACAAAAGTAGAGCAACAAATTGTATTCAACAGTATTTTATTGTATTTTATTTCAACTAAAAATATTTAACACATTTAAGAACAATAACAGTTAAAAGTAATACGTTAATAATTAATAGAAAATCCATTATTATTAATTACTTGCTGACAGCGACGCGGCATTGATGCAATCAACTTTTGAATTACATTTTCGGGAAGATTTGTCCAAACTTCACTAATTTTATTTACCAAAAATTGGCTACATGGAAACATTTGCGTACTAATACGACATTCTACTTCTTTCCAAAGATTTTCAATGGGGTTAAGGTCTGGAGATTGTGCAGGCCACTGCAAAACTCGAACGATATTTTCTCCAAACCACTGTTGGACAACTTGTGAAGAATGCTTTGGATCATTGTCCTGTTGGAAAATAAAACGCAATGGCATTTCCCATTCTGCATAAGGAAGCATAATGTTTTGCATGATATCCCTATAAACAAATCGGTCAATCGTGTCATTAATAAAGTGTATAGGACCTACCCCATTCCATGAGAAACAGCCCCATAAAAAAACCCTACCTTTACCATGTTTAATTATTGTAGGTGTTACGTATTTAGGATTAAACCTTGCATTGATTGGACTCCTCACAAGTCTCATTCCATCAAAATTAAATATTTTATAACGCGTTTCATCACTGAATAGAACTTTTTCCAGTTATCGACGGTCCAGTTTAAATGCCGACGTGCAAATGCCAACCTTGCTGCTCTATTTCTTCCCGAAACTAACGCTGCGTCCTAATTGGTTAAATTTTAGATCGCACGAGCGAACGATATGATGATCGCGTCGTCTGTAGGGGCGATCGATCGCCACTTTGTCCAAATTGAAGAAAGTACCTTAGTTTGAGTTAGTATCAAAATGACACGCGAGCAAAACAGACGCCATATTTTTTGCAAAAACATTTACTTAAAATATTTAAGATTTGTAAAGAAAGAGAAGCGAGACGTCCATTCAAACACGAAATACATCGTAACAGAATAGAATTTGGAGAGTTTTACCAATCAATCAATCAACATTTATTATAAACTCTTAACATTTTGGGTGGCCTGCTAAGGAATTACAAATCGCGTTACACGCAGCTAGCGCCGCCTTTCACGCTTACAAACCGTGATTTGCAGGGGCGCATCGCTGTCACGCCTAGGGCTACTAACCTATTAAAGGCTGTGCACCGACTGTGCGCATACCGTGCACCTACCGTGTCCTTGTCACTGTAAATCAAAACATTATATGTTCCATATAAAACGCACTGCAGCCCTTATTTACATTTTCACATATAGGACTGTGCTACGACCGTGTTGCGGTCGTCCAGTCCTATTGTGAAAAAAGAGAAGACGCGCGACGGCCGCAGCATGGTAGGCGCACAGTCCTATATGTGAAAATCAGCCTTTATAAGACCTAACTATGTGCCAGTCAAGACCACTGCAGTTTGCTTCCCCGGGTTACTTTCCCTTTAAGCCTGATTCGATGTTGCGTTACCGAGAGGTTGATGTAATGCAGGCTTGTTTTGCATGCGTAGTGTGTGACGGTTGGAAACAGAGGAAAACACAATATGAAAAAACCTCTTTCACGTTCCTTTGGTGTATTAGCAAGGGGGCATCAAGATGCTCTATTGTGAAGGATGTGCAGCTGGGAATTGCATATTAGGCATTGCCCATTCAATCAAGGAACGAAGATTAAGCGAGCTTCGCCAAGGCCAAGATCGCTTTTCCAGCGGAGCACGCAGGACCAGCCAGTCAGTGTGTCTGTGTCCTGTCTTTTGTGCTGGTCTTAAACACGCTATGTGTGGTTCGTCGGTTCTATTGTTCAGGCGGTCTTGAGTCTTGGTAAGAAAGAGGCGTTGCTATGTGTATGGGCCCATGCTTAGGTTTGTTCTGTGGGTCGTATCGCACATTGGCTATGTTTGCCGTCAGTGGCGAGCCGCGTATAGCGGAATCATAGAACTTGCAGGATACCTTATCGATATATTCCTCAACGGTGTCAAGATTCGACCATGAGAGCAAGTCTATGATTCTGGTATAGCGATTCGCCGAAAGGTCCGCTCTCAAATAGCGGTTCTGCATAAACTGCAGTGCTTTTTTGTGTGTATTCGCCACAGAACACCCTACAGGGGCTCCATACAGTAACGTCGGCCTGACAATAGCTCTGTAAATGTGTAACTTGTTTGCAGGACTCAAGAATGATCTTGGCCTGATGAGCATATTTATGCTTTTTTGGGCTATAGCATTCTTTCTGCGTATGTCAGTTATGTGTCCGGTAAAGTTTGGTCGCTTGTTGAACACTATGCCCAAGTACTTAACTTTCTCTTTCACGTTTACTGTAATGTATTCTATTGTGAGTGGCGTAATGTCTACGTTCGTTCTCTTTTTAGTTGGTATTATTAGTTCTGTCTTTGGGTCCTTTAGGTTGATTTTCCATCTCGCATAGTACGGGAGCAGGATGTCGAGGTAATCTAGGAGCTTAAGTTTTGCTGCCTTTGCTACGATTTGGGATTGCGAGTATATTGCCGTGTCATCGGCGTAGAGCATACTAAGGAGGTATTTGGACAGGAAGGGATGTCTGCTATGTAATAGTTAAACAGCTGGGGGGACAAAACAGTGCTCTGTGGGCCACCGGCTTTTAACGGCCTCACAGACGAATTTGCCCTGTTTATGCGTACCGAGAGGGTGCGCCCGGCAAGGTATGACTGGGCCAATGCTGTCAGATACAGCGGGAAACCAAGCTCCACATGCATCTTAAACAGCAGGCCGTCATGCCACACCCTGTCTCCTATGTCCAGGAGAAGCAGCGCAGTACTTTGGTCTCGGTTGAAGCCCTGCACTGTGTTGTGTGCAATCTTTGCTGCAGGCATGATAGTGCTATGCCCAGCTCTGAAGCCGAATTGCTCCATGGGCAGTACACCGAGTCCATCGGCTGCGCTGCTTATTCTGGACAAAAGTAGCTTTTCCGGCACCTTTGTCATGGTGGGGAGCAGGGAAATCGGCCTGTAAGAGCCGGTTTGCCTAGGATCTTTGCCTGGCTTGTGTATCATTATTTCCAGGAGGATGGGAAATGCTGTAGGCGAATGATGGCGTTTACAATGTGCATGAAGTGTATCAGGGATATTCTCGGAAGGTTCCGAAGAGTTAGGTATGGCAAAGTATCGTTACCGGGAGCTTTATTCCGGGGTTTACGTATAGCCCTAATTTTCCCCGGGGTGACAAACAGCTTTGTCATCACCGTCAGCGGGATAGGGCTACACAAGAATGAAAGTTGAGACTTTTGGTTATATTATTGAAAGTATTCGAGAAGAGTGAAATCATGCTACCACGAACAGAAACTTTTGGAATCTCAACACAAGCAATCGCGCGATTCGACGACGAAAATCAAACTGATTTGAAAAACAAACAAGTGCGATCACGCGATTGCGTCGCGCGATCGCGCGATTAGATGTATTTGACCACCATAGTTGCACCAAGTACGTTTTATTTATCATCACGTCGCTCGCTCGCTCGCGCGATCCAAATTATTTACCAATTAGGACTCGGCGTAACGGCTTTTTAGCTGGACGTCTACTAAACAACTTTGCATCTACTAACCTTCTTTGAACTGTTTGTATACCAACCGTAATTTCTGGAATTTCGGCAATAATTCTAGGTGCGGATTTCCAAGGATTATTTTGAGCAATTCTTTTGATGCGTCTGTCGGTCAATACTGTTGTTTTCTTTGGCCTTCCCGATTTTGGCAACTTCTCTAGGTGTCCTCTGTCATTATATGATGAAACTATTTTGGATACACTGTACCGGGGTAACACAAACTGTCTTGAAATATCAGCTTGTTTGTTGCCTTCCATGAATGCATTAACAACTCTTTGCTTCAAGTCTTTTGAAATTGGAATTCCTCTTGGCATGACTAATCCAGCACAGAAATGTTCAAAAAACTTAAAATATACCCCACACTATTATTTTTGCCTCCACTTTCGCTAAAACCCTCCTTTTGAACAAATTATTTAAATGTTGCTCTACTTTTGACGCGTTATTATTTTGCATTTATAACTAAATGTCAAAATAAATTCATTTGTTTTGTGCCGTGAAAATTCTTGTCACCGTTATTCAGAGCCTACTTTGATGTCTTAAAACTTATTGTATTTGTATACATTATTATGCATGTATTTATTATAATATTGGGATTTGCATATATTTTTTGAAGTGTTGCTCTACTTTTGTCCGATAGTGTATATATTACATTAATTGGATTAATTATTTGTATTTGTTCTAGATGCAACTGTTGACGTGTGTAAACACTGATTTAATGTATTGGCACTAATAAACACTATCACTACTACTACTCTTAACCCGCCTCTTTAATATACGAAAAATATTCCGAGCAGCTTGTAATTGTTCTTTAATTCCAAAATACAGCTTAGGTGTTCAGTTTTTTAAATTCAAAATTATTGCTGCTTAAACGCTATGAAATCCTCCGTTATTTAAAAAATGCAATGTTGGATATAAGATAGACAAAATACAAACAAAAAATCTGCACAAGCAGGTTTTAGTGGAAAACAACTCACACATATAGTAGAAACTATATTTCTATATAGAACCATTCACAATAATGTAATTTATAATTTGAATAGATGTAATTACCATATTATAAAATACATCATTTTAAGTTTAATCGTTACATCCAGTCTTGTTTAAACTGATACATTTTGAAGCAGACGTGCTATATAACTTACATTTTAAGTCTAAAATTAAAATATTTACAACAGTACAGAGAATACAGTTAATACAATTTTTTACAAACCATAGTTATGATATAACATAATGGCACTTTTTACAAATCATACATTTTAAGGCTGTTGAAAATAACAATAACATTCTTTGAACTCGTCAACTAATAAACACTCATCATCGCTATGTAAAACTTTAAATCAACAATATTCTCTGTAGAATTTACATCGCAGTGAATATCAGTGGAACTAAAATACTCGTCTCTTCAAGAGACAAAAAACGACTTATCATTTTACAACATGTTTAATCATAAAAATGTGGGTCTACATGTACAGTGTCAACAAAAAAGTCAAATGGACATTTTTCTGAATTGCAAGTTTGACTTTCGCACCCGGTTTTGCCTGTCATGAGAATAAAAAATGTTATTAACCAATTGACATTTTTTACTTAAAAAAAAATTGAAAGGCCATTTTCCAAGTTTCAAAAAAACTGACTTTTGAAGTAAATAAATATGAATAAAAATGCAAAATGTACGAAGTGCTGAAGTGGCAATCGAGTGTTTTTTTTTATAACTGGTACACTCAGCAACTCTCTTTATTGAAGATAAAAGGTAGGTTTAAATTGAAAAATTGCTTGATACATTATAGCGAATTTTAATGCTAAACGATTTTTTTGTCGCTCTCGGTATACGGGCTGCGGCACTAAATTCAATGTTTTAAATGACACATCCAGTATATGTTTCATTTTTAAATTCCCTGCAAAATTACTTTCTCAAAGCTATCAAACACTGTTGTAGTTTTTGAGATATTTAAGTTTAAAGTTTTAACATCATGCCTTACTTGAATTTTTATGTCAAATATTTCTAACCGAATGTGTAAAAGAGCAAATAATTTATAGATTTAAACATAAATATCTCAAAAACTATACGAGATATCCAAAGAGTGTTTGGTAGTTTTGACAAGCGCAGATCTATGGATGCCTTATCTGAGATCAAAGATCTTAATATGCAAATGCACACAACAATTGAGACCCAAGACCAGGAAATTCAATTTCTCTCAAGTGAACTGGAAAGCTTCAAACAACTTTTGTCCAATATAACTCACGCTACTGATGATCGGCAGTGCGACAATGGTCTCCTGTCTGTGCCTGCATCGGATGTGACTGGACGTTCTTTATGCGATGAATTGTCTGTTGTTGACCCCGCCTTGGTTCAGAGTGCATCACTTATGGAGAGTGGTGGCTCGCTTCATGCGCGGGAGCAGGTCACAACCACTCGAGCTTCATTGCAGTCTCGGTCTACACCTGACCTGCCCGATGTGTTGGTGTTTGGTGACCGTAGTGCTAGGGGCATTTCGTCTGACATGCTGTGCTATGCTGCCCGGTCAGTGAATTGGATCAGTGGAGAGTTGCATTCTGATTACTCTCTGACTCAAATGGCGGATCGAATCTTCCAGTTGTCTACTTCTTTCAGCTATAGAGACAATATAGTTATATGCATAGATTTAAGGTCCAATATGGATATGAATGTTAAAAGTTTGAGGAAGTTGTTTTCCATGGGCACATTCACAAACTTAATATTTTCTTTAACTTATAAAAAATCAGTTCCTAGTGGCTATATCAGTTTTGTCAATGTGTGCCAACAATTTCTTCATAGCAATCATGCTTCAATCAGAATTTTCGACAACACTGTTTTAGGTAATAGGCATAGACTTAGTAAAAAGCATCTTTGTCGGAATCTCGTTAATTATGTGCTAGCTAGCCGTGTTCTCACGGGTGTTTTCACTTTGTCCAATTTGAAACACATTTGCATTAGTGACTACTCAATAGTAAATAACTCTTCTTTAGAGGTCGGCGTTCCGCCTGTATGTCTGGATTCTGACAAATCTGCTTCTGACAACTCTTTTTTAGAGTAAAAAATGACACGAGCATTTCAATTTTGCTCTTAAATATCCAGTCAATTCGCAATAAAATTGACGAACTTTTTGTTATTTTAGAAAGTTTAAATTATCCTGATATAGTTCTATTGACAGAACATTGGCTTAAGCCAGATGAGCCTTTATATGTTCCCGGTTATTGTGTTGGCTCCAAGTTTTGTAGGTTGAGTAGAGGGTACGGGGGTACTGTCGCCCTTGTGAGTGAGGGGGTCTCTCAGGCTTTTGACCACTTTGATAAGTTTGATAACATGCTCGTTGAGAGGGAGTTTGAGTTCTCAATTTTACACTCCAGAGAATCAAATTGCTTTATAATATGCATTTATCGCTCTCCTGGATGCAATCTCTATATATTTTTAGATCGACTGGAGTCTCTTCTGTCAAAATTTTCACTAAAACACAAAATAATTTTAACTGGTGATCTAAACATTGATTTTGAAGACATTAATAATCGTTCGACCTGGGCACTGCATAACTTATTCAACTCTTTCAATATTAGCATGCATGTCCATCAGTCCACTCGTGTAACGGACGCGTCATCTACTACAATTGATTACATTGCCTCTAACATCTGCGATGCTGTTCCTTGTGACGTTTTTGACCCGGCTTTATCAGACCATAATGCTATTGTAGCAAGTATTCCTCTAGCATGTAATACCTTGCCGGGAGTGAGTAGACCGGGTAGGATCTACAGCGCGCATGGATTCCGAGTGTTTCGTGAGAGCTGCATTTCCTTCGATTGGGACTCTACATTGAATGCGGAGATCCCCCTGCAGTGCTTCCACGAGTCGTTGGCCAGCATTTTTGATGTTTCCTTTCCGGTTCGCTGTCTGAGGGTACGGAGCAGGTATCGCAAGCGGTGGTTGACCAAGGGCATTCGCACATCGTCGTCTAATCTAAGGTTTTGGAATACTGTGCGGAAAAAGTACCCTAATAATGAAATGGTCCGGTCTTATTTCTTTGGGTACAGAAGGATGTACAGGCAAGTTATCAAAAATGCAAAAAAGATGTACTATTCCAAACGCTTGCGTAATTCCAACAACCAGCAAAAAGAGTCTTTGTCCATTATTGGTGAAATAACTGGGAGAGTTTCCAATAATATCAAAATATCCAACATTAATGCACGCGACCTCAATAATTACTACTGCACAGTTGCCGAAAATCTGACTAAGGACTTGCACCCTGCAACTGACCCTCTATCTTATCTCCCCAACGCCCATGTTCCTGAGACGTTTTATTTTTCTCCGACCACACCTCAAGAAGTGGATGAAACTATCAAATCCATGAAAAACAGGAGGGCTGCTGGTGAGGACGGAATTTCCTTGAAGATAATGGCTCAGTTACCAATGGATGCCATTGTTGCGTTGCCTTCCGCCATTGACGTATCATTTGAGACGGGGATTTTTCCGTCTACCCTGAAAGTTGCCAGGGTCATTCCCCTCTTCAAGGGAGGTGACCATGGTTCCCCGTCAAATTATAGGCCGATTTCTCTTGTTTCCACACTATCGAAACTGGTTGAAACCCTTGCGCGGAAACTAATTACTTCTTTCTTAGTTAAACACAAGATAATAAATCAACACCAGTAAGGTTTTCAACAGGGTAAGAGTACATCTGATGCTATGTTTGATCTCTTATCGAATTTATTTCGGGGTATATCAACAGAGCGGAGACCTCCGCGGCAGTGTTCTGTAACTTATCTAAAGCGTTTGATTGCGTGAGCCACGGTATACTGCTGCGGAAACTATCGGTTTAGGGCTTCCGTGGTGTGGCTTCTGAGTGGTTTCAATCCTTTCTCTCGGATCATGTTCAGTTTGTGTCTTTGGGGGGTGTTTCGTCCAGTAAACAGAGTGTTCCATGCGGTGTCCCTCAGGGCTCTGTCTTGGGACCTACGTTGTTTCTAGTCTTCATTAACGATCTTCTTCAGCTTGACTTGTCTGGTTCCATCACGGCATTCGCGGATGATGCGTCTGTATCATGGGGTGGTCACGACGTAGACCAACTCAGGGCTGATATGTCGTCCGACATCTATAAAATTAAGGAATGGTGCGACTCTAATCTTCTCTGTCTAAACTTGTCGAAGACTCACATTCTTGGGTTTAACTGTATGGTAAACAACATTGAGATAGGTAATCATTCTATTACTTCTGTTGATAATTCTAGGTTCCTTGGGCTGATTTTGGACGATAGCCTAAAGTTTCAGCATCACATTCTAAAATTAAATAAAAAGTTGGCCTCTGGCTGCTACTCTATCCATATTACCTCCCAAGAATTGGGGAAACACTTCGCCCGTAACATTTATTTTGTGAATGTTGAATCACACCTCAGATATGCCCTTCCATTCTGGGGTGGCTGTTCAAGGTATTTATTCCAATCAGTCTTCATCCTTCAGAAAAGAGCAGTGAGAAATTTATGCAATGCCCATCCTAGAGCTCATTGCAAGCCTCTTTTTATTTCCAATAATATACTAACCCTTGCCTGTTTATTCATCTTAGAAACTGCTTGCCTTATTCATAAAAACAAAACCGATTTTCCTAAGCGCCAACAAATCCATTTCACGAGACAGATAGACCATGTGCCCCTACTTATCCCTCGCCTGAGCCTCATTAGAGACTCCATTTATAATGGCTTAAAGATATATAACCACCTAAGCTTGGAGATGAGACGTAGCCTAAATCTGAGGATGTTTAGGAAGAAGTTGAAAGACCGGCTGTTGTCGAAGGCATTTTATGGCATTGACGAATTCCTTAAGCAGGATAGTATTTAGATATGCTAGGTGTGCCATGTATTACTTAGTATTCTGTTCAGTGTGGTACTTTTGTACTTAGGGTATATGTATTTGTGTCAAGATTCAATTGACTACAAAATTGTGTATGTGTCAAAGTTTTAATCATGCTTTGTCAATAAGATTTATTCATTGTAATAATCCTTGGACAATAAAGCACTTTCATTCTAGTTTTGAAAAGCTAATTTTTCCGAGCATTTAAAAATGAAAAATATACAGGATGTCTAATTTAAAAAAAATTGAATTTATTGCCACACCCAGTATACCGAGGGGACACAAAAAATTCGCTATAATTTATCAAACAATTTTCAAATTTAAACCTACCTTTTATCTTCAATATGTTCCAGTCGAGGTTCCAGTTATAAAAAAACACCCTGTGCATCAGCATAAAACTGAGTCATCATCCTTTCTATGACTTGTTTCTTTCTTTTTTGACAAAATGTCAAATTTGTCAGGTAAATGTCAGTTTTTTTGTGACATTAGTCAATCTGTTGCAAGCAGAACTAATGTGCGAGTCAAATTTTTATTGGATCATTGAATAAAAATATTTCCCATTTGATGACACCGTATAGATATATAACATTTGGAGTTCATTTTTAATATAAACTCTATTTTAAAAAAAATCATGCTTATTCTTCTCTTAAATACATTTTCCTCTAATATCCTTGTATTCAATCAAATGAACAATCAAAAGACACTTAATAACTTATAGAATAACACATCTTAATATTACAGATCAAAATTTGTCTCATACAGAGGAATTGAATTTAAATCATTCCCACCACAAAAGCAACTTAGAAAAACGTAATTTTTTGAGGTCATATCCTGCACAGTGACTATCACATTTTGTTATAATAGTTTTAATCAGTTCAAGGTTTTTAAATTGAAATTAAAGACAGATACCTGCATAAAATCTCAGGCCTAACAAACTTAACATTACATGCTTTGGCAGATGTTATAAAGGAAGTTGAAAGGCTACTATCGTCTGACGTTGGAAAAACTATATTATATGTACGCCAGGATTCTGTCAAATTGAGTTTAGCACAGTGCATTTCGTTCACTACTAGCAAGGGCTTTGCGGGATTAATTTCTTTTTGAAACTTTTTAAAATCATTTATTACCTGACAATGTTCAAAAGATGGCTGGTAATAATCTTCACATTGCTTTAAAGTTTTTTCCAATACATTAACTGGAGAAAGTTCTACGTAACACGGTTTTACATCATACTTTCTTTTATAATATGACAACTTTTCTTCTCCACTAACATTTAACTTTCTTGGTCTCCCTCGTTTTCCCTTTACAGGCCTCGGCATATGCTTTCTAGGTCTGCCTATTTTTCCCTTTCTATTTGAATTATTTTTGTCTAATAGGTCATATCTTGATTTTTCTCTGCTGCCTGGAAATCCTCTGGCTCTATTATTTTTTAAATATTTTCTAGGTCTGCCTCTTTTATGTGAAACATTTTTATCAACTCGTTCAGGTTCTTCTTCAGTATCTGTACTCTCGGGGTCTCTGTCATCTCTTGAATAATTATACTTAGATGCATGATATGTATGGTCACTGTCTAGACCATTTTTCTTATTCAAATCTATCCAGCCTTTCTTTTTCCGGCCCTTTCGCTTAGTAGGATCTTTAAGCACTACAACTCTCTTTGTCAGTAACAAATCGTTATCCACCCTATTACTGTCAGATTCAACTTGTGTCGAAGAATCAAAATGTTCTTTCCAAGACATTAGTGTCTTTAGGTTTTTTTTCTGTAATGCAGATAAAGTTTTTGGCATAAATGTGGCAATCTTTTTTTTATTAGGTGAGAATTGTTTATTTTTTCCATGCTTAATTGTGTCAATCTCAACTAAATTTATATTATCAATAGTTGGTTTCGAATTTTGGATAGCTACGAGTTTACTTTTCATCATACTTATTGAAGTTTCTAGCTTTTTAACTTGTTCATTCATAGTGAAAACGCACAATTTACTTCTTCTTGTTTCAGCTTGGTAAAATCCTAATCTATCACTTAGTGAAAATCCATCAAGATCTCTTTTTACTCCTTTTCGATATCTCCAACACTTATATTTTGGGTCGCATAATGGGTTGAACGGTGGAGGCTCAGACGGTTTTTTTACAGGAACATTGACTTTTAAGGCCTCATTGAAGACTGGCAAGTTACCATCTATTGCTACACGTTGATGTTTAAGTATTTCCGATGGTTTAGGTATTATTAATGGACCTATTCCAGGAACATTAAGAGAAATTGGTCCTTTTGATGTTGCTAGAACAGGAAGAACTTCTTTTGGTATAACTAGGTACCTCCTAGATGCAGAACTTTGTGATTCATCTTGTAATGCAATAGTGTTGCCATTGTTCACTAGATTTGATGTTAATTGAGATGGTGATATCTCTCTCACTGTAAATGAGGAGTTAATATTTTTTGTAGGCAAAGCATTGGCAGGTGTAGGAATAACCTTTGCATTATGAATATGGCTTGTAGGCCTTTTAACTAGTTTATATTCGTCTTCATCAGAATCTATAAATATTGTCTCTATCTGAGGGTTTTGCTCTTGAATAGATCGGAGTGCATCGATAACAGACATTGAAGAATCTTCTGGCAATGATTTTTTCAAAGGATAGTGATTTATAGGTGTAGGCTTTGCAGACTGGAAAAGAGTTTCAAACAAATCTGCATTATCGTCGGTCAGGTCTATGTTTACCGTTTCAGGAGAGTCGCCCATTATTTAGCAAAGGATGGTGACTAACCTAAAACAAAAAAATCTCTTAACTTTGTCTAGTCTGACAAATAGGTAATCAATTATTTGCAGCCAATTGAAAACTTACAAAAATTTATACTAAAATGATAGATTCGCTTCAAAGACATAAAACTTTGTATTGTTTATTTATATTTATTTATTTCCCACCAATTAAGAAGAGATTCACATCAAGGTACGTCACCATACGTCATATGTACTGTCATACTGAAGAAAGGCGTGTTCCGTTTCCAATCTTGGTTACGGTTAGGCGTTTCCATTAATAGTTCAATGGGCGTTTCGTATTTCGTCATCGATTCGTACATAACGTTTACCTGAAAACTAGGTGAAATACGACTGGAGCGCGTTCAGAAATGTCCACACCGGGGGAAAAATAATACTCGGGTCTCGCCAAATTCGTTCAGAAACCGAACGGGTAAAACAAATGGCATCATATATTTCCGTTCAGAAATGATAATGGGAATAGCCCAAGGTGTTCCTAAATGACCCTATTAAATATTGCCTGACATGCGAAATGCGCGTTGGTGAAGAAGTGAAGCTTGTCTTGTCATTAAACTTTGTGAAACAGATGCAAATTATAACTTTTTGTGTTTGGGCTTCATATTTGTATGTCTTTTCTTTGTATTTACAAACATTTCCCCAAAAAATGGATAATAATGTGGATGAGTTTGCCTGTCTCCTTGATGAAAAAGGCAATCCCATAGTGGAAGGTGGCCAAATTTATTTACAAAAAACAGATGGTGAGTATGACAAATGTTGAAAGGCGTTCATATATCAATACCAAAGTTTGCCGACACATCTCCCCGATGACGTCATTTTGTTCACCCTACCCGTACCGTACCTTCGCATTTCCATTCTTTATGAACGCACTCCTAGATCATATATGATTTAACTTCATCGGCTCGGAGGAACCGATGGCGAGATTTCAGTTCATATTGCACTTGTGAATGAGAGGCGATTGATTGGCTAACTACGTGAGGTAACGCATATCTTCGCGATGCAACCGGTCTTTTGTAAGTCAGCAGATGGTCTAGAGATCTGCATGGTTGGCCTTTCCTTCGACGACCCGCGTTCAAATCTCGTCGGTTTTGGTTTTTTTAAGTAATCAGTTTTTTCTTGATTTTGGGTTTTTCCTGGGTATGGTTTGGGTTAACACTTGGTTAGTTTCCTTTTCTAGAGCCCCGGAGCGAGCGGGGCAATATACTTGTCAATTGCACATCTTTGAATCACATGCATGAACAAGTGCACTACGAACTGAAATATCGTGAACCGATTATCAGTATGCGTCGTTGCCCCTACCGCATAAAAGAGGAGAGGATAGTTCCCAAGATGCATTCCGTTTGTTATTGATTGAAAGAATTGGGCGGAACTTGGAGCTTTTGTTTACTACTTTAGAATGTCCTGCATGTCAAATATTTTCACTTCAGGCATGGCCCTCCGCTCGCTTCGACCGTATTTTTATGGCTCATTGAGCTGTAATCATCGCGTGATTATTATACTGTGAGCCCATAAAGGAGGGTATTTCTCATACTCTTTTATTAAGAAACAAACTTCTCTAAATCAAGACATGGGAACAAACATCACAATGCTATGCACACGCGGTCTCCAGTTATATCGAGCGCAAAATTCTTCATGCGAAACCCGTATTTTCTTATGCTATGGTGTTATGCGAAGTATCTGTGAAGGCCTTAAGTCAGCAGATGGTCTAGAGGTCTACATGGTTGGCCTTCACTTCGGCGACCCGGGTTTAAATCTCGTCGATTTTATTTTTTTTAAGTAAACAGTTTCTTTCTTGATTTTTGGGTTTTTTCTGGGTATGGCGTGGGTTAGCACTTGGTTAGTTCCTTTTCTTGAGCCCCGAAGAGAGCGGAGGGCCATATATTTGCCACGTCTTTAAATCGCATGCATTCACAAGTGCACTACGAACTGAAATATCGCTACCGGCTCCTAATAGCTGGGCATACACTAACGTAATTTTTGGAGGATCTCTTTCGGAACAAATCCGTCAAAAGGTCCGAGCGTGTGTGCGGTGCTGTGGCACCAGATCGGGTCCGTCGGACGGTCGGACCAGTTCGGAAAAATCCGATGAATTTTATCCAATGAATTTGGTTCGTAGTTACCAACTATCATGTGGATTCGATCCAGTTTTAGTGCTTTATCTTTTAATTGTTCGACATATCAGACACTGCAAACTGCATATTTTGTTATACATTTTTATTGCTGCATACTTTTAGATTCTTTCTCGTTTTTATTTCTTATTATCCCGCCCATAATAATTGGACATGGAGTGGACTAAGAGTTAATTTGCGGAATGTATCGAGCTATATAGACTTAAAGCATGGTTATGGAAAGTCAACTGTGAAGATTACGTATGCTTTGGCGCTGACGACCCGTCAGTCTGCTGCGGAAAGATCACGAAAGTAATCTCCTCAGGAATGGAAGCATACATAACAAATTCCATCAAGTTACCATCAAAAGGAAAGCCCTGGTTCGATAGAAGATGCGAAAGAGCTGTGGGTAGGAAACAGCAAGCCTACAAGTACTGGCAGCAAAATCAGACCGCTGAAAATCGCAATTATTTTGTCCAAGCGAGAAACGAATGCAAGCGTGTTATCGACGAAACTAAGGACAAACACAATCAAAGGATCAGGAATAAACTTTTGCAATGCCCCAGTGGCTCCAGGAATTTCTGGTCCGTAGCAAAGGCAGTAAGTAACAACTTTACAGAAACGTCTCCCCCACCTTTGACAGACGAACGTGGCATCACGGCGACTACAGCCAAGGAAAAAGCAAACATGCTCGCCAAAATGTTTTCTTCGCACTCTACCCTAGACGTTCCCCGAGGCAAGACTCTCCCCACCATATCGAACATCAACACTACCATGGCAGAAGTCAAATTTCATCACCGTGATATTCGTAAAATCCTTAAAAATCTAGATACGCAAAAGGCATCAGGACCGGACGGAATACCTGCCATCGTGTTAAAGAACTGCGCCAACGAACTAACACCCGTTTTTTCCAGGCTTTTTTTTCTGTCTTACCGAAAAGGGATTTACCCATCTTCTTGGAAAGTCGCTCGAGTGCAACCTGTTCCAAAAAAAGGCAAGAAAACCACGCCCTCAAACTATCGTCCAATTGCCTTGCTTCCAATAATCTCCAAAGTCATGGAACGTGTAGTCAATCAGCAACTACTCAAGTACCTTGAGAACAACAAAATAATCAGCGATAATCAATACGGCTTTCGCAAAGAGAGATCGACAGGAGATATATTGGCCTATGTCACTCATATATGGAGTAGGGCAATTGAGAACTACGGAGAGTCTCGAGCGATTGCGTTGGATATTTCAAATGCATTCGACAGAGTTTGGCATGACGGACTGCTCAACAAACTACCGTCCTTCGGACTGCCAGCCTCTCTCTGCAGCTGGCTTGCCAGTTTCCTTAAGAGCCGATCTCTGCACGTTGCAGTCGATGGACACATCTCGGACACATTCACCATCAACGCGGGCGTGCCTCAGGGCGCAATACTTTCACCAACTCTGTTCCTCATCTATATTAACAAACAATCCTGTTTACAGTTTTGCAGATGACAGTACCCTTGTCTCCCACTTTAGATCAGAAAAACCCTTACCAGCGACTGAGACTCATCACCGCAGACAGGAGCAGATTACAGCAATTAATCAAGACCTGGAGAAAGTTCAAACTTGGGGCGACCGAAATTTGGTCCAGTTCAATGCAGCAAAGACCCAAGCAGCCACGTTTACCAAGAGGGCCAATACAGCGGGCCCTGACATCATTATGGCAGGATCGGCCATTCCTTCATCCTCGTCAATCGGACAGCTGGGTATCTCGGTCAACAGCACTATGTCCTGGCATGATCACGTTGCTAACATCGCAAGATCAGCCTCCCAGAAGCTTGGTGCGCTATTTCGCAACAAAAAACTCTATACACCGCAGCAGTTGCTCTTGCTCTACAAAGCGCAAATAAGACCGTGCTTAGAATATTGCTCACATATCTGGGGTGCCGCACCAAAGCACACCCTAAAGCTGCTGGATTCCATTCAGAAGAGAGCTGTGCGTCTCGTCGGCGACCCGGAGTTGACCCGGAATCTGGATAGTCTGGAACACCGCAGACATGTAGCCGAGATATCTCTGTTTTACAGATACTTTCACGGCAGATGTTCCCAGGATTTGGTCCGCCTCATCCCGCCCCTGGCAGCTCCTGTCAGACAGTCACGACAGACGGCAAGAGCGCACCAGTTCGTCGTACAACTGGAAACACCTAGAACATCGCTTTACAAGAACTCCTTTGTCTGGCGCACTGCATCACTGTGGAACTCACTTCTAGGACATCTGTTTCCCACTAATTACAATTTACAAATATTCAAAAGCCGTGTCAATCAACATCTTCGCACACACACGGCTTCTCGAGCGCCATAGGGTCTCCCTTTAGTGTGTGTGCCACTGCAATAAAAAAAAAACAAAAATTTGAAAAACTGCTTACCAAGAACAAGTAATTACTAAGTAATGAAAATATTTTACTCTTTTTATTACGGTCTGGCCCGCTGGTCTTTTAAACTTGACTAAAAGATCTGAGGATCTATGCTTGAGGATCAAATTCTTTAAAAACTGATGGATAAGCGTCCAACAGACTCGAGCCAAGTATGGATCGGTTCCGTCATAACTAACCCAAACTTCAATGTTGTGTTAATGGCCTGATCAGGATACGATCCTTGAGAATGGGTCTGGGTAGGTTCGTCAGGACAGATCCGCCAGTACCAGGTCCTCTGGAAATTCCGTTAGTGTTTGCCCAGGTAGTATACTATAAGGATATTTCCTCGAGGTTACCACAATATACCACACTTAACCACTCATATTTCCTCGAACCATCTGTCAAACCATGACGTCAAACTAAACCAAACCAATTAACTATCTATTTATAGTGGTTAAGTAGTTTGACATTATGAATTTGAAAGGAGAAACAGCTAAATAGTAGGTATTAACTATTTTCTTTAGAAAATTTATTATTAACAAAATGGAATAGCTACGTACTCCGTGCTAATTAATAACGAAGAATTCGACATAAAAGCACCACTTGACATAATTATGCGTTCAAAATCAAGTAATTATTGATATAACCTCTTTTTTGTGAAATTACTTTTTGTTTTTCTTTTATGATCAATTCTTAGTTAAACATTTTAAATGCCTCTATTCGAAAAGGAGTGTGAACTCCTGTAAGTCCGCATGATATAAATGGATTTTTAAATATACAAAGAGACGAATTTGAGGATGCCTCAAGAAATGCAATTAAACAACCCTCGATACCTTATAATCTAGAGAATTTAGCGCTTGATGCTTGATTAATATCGGTGTTTATTTCATTCTGTACAATGCCACACATTCAAATAATTGTCTTACTCATATTAAAGCATAATAATATAATTAACATAGAAAATGTAAGACAAAAATGTAAAACAGACTATGAAACTCCTGTGTCGTGAGAGACGAAGAGAGGGAGAAATAAAGAGAGCGAGCTGCGGAATTTCCCTGGATTGAAATAGTTACTACTACGTCACCACCCGAACCACAAAGTAAACCATGACGTCATGAACTTAACTAACCACACCGCTGTGGTAAGCTCGAGGAAATATCCTTTATGCCTCGTAAAAATATCGATCCTGGCTCCTGGGCTTGTACGCGCATCACAATGTTTAACGTTTGTATTTTTTTTCGCTTCACGCATGGCCCTCCGCTCGCTACGGTGGTGCAACCTACCAAAAGTAAGCCGAAACATGCCCAAAATGAAGAAAAAGCTTTTTACAAACAAACATGTATTGTCGCTGGAATCGAACCCGGGCCGTCATTCAGAGACGCAACATTTTAATCACTGAGTCACAAGGCTTATTGAAAGCAATTTCCTGGACCATTAAGACATCTATTTGTTAGAAATGTGTTTATAATGCCCAGGATTCGTCAAGCGGGAGGACTCGGCGGATGTTTGCAAAAAAAAAGGTGATACCTTTACATTATCGTAAGTTGTTATCGATAACAAAATATCGATACTGATATCAGCAAAAGAGATGGGAGATCAATCATTCAACATAAGCCGTATTCGATTGAGACTGGAGATCAGTTCAAAATGAACGGAAACTGAACTGATATTTCAGTTCAGTGAGCCTGAGCAAAGATTAAATGAAATTATGAAAACAATTATTCAAAAAAAAGCTGATTGACAATTGACATTAAATTGAGTTTTATATTATATTTGTTGATATTGTTTAAGTTTATTTATTTTATTAGATAGTAGATATCGTTTTAGATAATATTTTTTTGATTCCTCCATATAATATCGATAAAAAAAATATCGACTTCATCCATATTTGAGCTCAACGATTTATGAATGTCAATTAAGTCATGGCCCCCTTCTAAAATTTTCATTTGACTTTCCCAAATCAAAGGGTGCCGCCACAAGATGAATAGCTGGTTATTGAATAAGCTGTGGTTTCATCATGCGCGAAGCTTCACAATCAAAATCCATTCTGGTGCAGTTAGACTGCCAAGTTAATCCACATGATCAAACAAGTCCGCGTAAATATATTCAAGCAAAAACAGAGACATGTCTGAGCAAAAAGTATGTAAAGTAGTTTAATACATATATGTGTTCGTCGAATTTTTGAAGAAATGCGCCTCTATACACTATGCAGGTAAGGCCGTTTTACATGCTGCAAGACAACCCGCGATTCTCCTGAAGACAATAGTTTCAACGTTTCTTGCACTTTGGTTTTACATGTCGCCATTATCTTGCAATTGCGACTTGCTACCAACCTTTGAAATCAAATCCAAAACATATTGTGGCAGCATTTTTTTCCTTTTCTGAATTTATTTTTCGAAATTCGATTCATTTTATTTATACATAAAAAGTAACAATCAAATATCAAATAAACAAATATCCATCAACTGTCAAGCGTGTCTAGTGACTTTATCGGGTCTTGGTGAGACTAATATTACTAGAATTTCCCCCAGACTTGCACTTGCAGATATATCGAGCAGAGGCGATAAGTTGCAAGTGCAAGAGACTTGCGACTTTGGATCAGCTGGGTCTCAACTGCGCATGCCTTCGGGCGATATCTCTTGCGTCTCGCATGGTCTTGCACAAACTCTTGCAGCATGTAAAACGGCCTGTAGGCTCGTGTGTACATACCATATCATAAAACTGGCTACACACGCATTTAATACCTGTACACGGACGCGCGTACTGGTGCAGGTGAAGATGCTAGCAATTTTCTTCGCTTAAATGTACAATGTACGCCAGTACTAGCACGCTCGTCAGTGTATTACATGTATCTGATCTGTAGTCCCCATTCCACAAATACATTGTAAGGGTTGTTGTATTGTCTTGGCTTAATTTGAATTTGTAGTTTGTGCAGATATAAAATGGTTGCTAAATGATGAATATTTTGTGCGTTATTGTGTTTTGTTTTCTATTTGAAGTCAAGAATTATCTGTAGTTTGAACTAGTTGGACTGTAAAGGATCTTAAAATACTATCAATCATAAGCCAACTTTTGGCGGCGTACGTGTATTGTAGGAGAATTATACGTGAGACATTCAAAAAAGCGCATGCACTTTTTTTCATTTTTTAACGTGTTACGTAGATGTAGACAACAGGCGGCTAGCGCCACGGTTCCACTTTAGCTTTGACATTGTACGCATGCGCCTATCAACAGTTAAATAACAAGTTGCGATCCGGCAGCCCTAAATAACAAGTTGCGATCGGTCCGCCGGGGTATTATTATGGATTTGCATGGCCCTCCGCTCGCTTCGGGGGCTCAATCAACAACAACTAACCAAAACTAACCCAAAGTTAAAAAAAGGTAAATTAATAAAAAATAATAAACAAAACATCTATCGCGACCGACGGGAATCGAACCTGCAGCGCAAGAATGACAGGCAAGCACCCTGCCCCCTACACCACCGTCGCGTTGTAGTAATTTTGCTAGAACGTAGAGACATGCCTGATAAATGCCAATGACAATAACAAGATAGCCGCATGTCTACAAATGTCAGAGCCAAAGCGGAATCCGTGGCCCTAGCCACGGCACATATAACAACCAGCAATATCACATCTTCTTTTTTCGCATCTGCGCAAGTCCGCGCGCAAGATATTCCTTGGTAGGAAATCCGTCAAACTGCCGGCAGCGGCGTCGTGTTTTTACGTCTCGTTTATTTTATTGTTATTGGAGTTAAATCGAAACCATAGGCGTGTATTTGTCAGATATTTGACATTGTGAGAGACGAACGTTGATTATGACATTGTTTAATGCAAAAAGCGATGGTGCTTAAGCAATAACAACTTGTACAAACCAGAGATATTCTTCCAAGAAGAATTTCTTTAGATTTTCTGCTCATACAACAAGGTATACATATATTTCATAACCCATTGATATTTGAAATATTATATTACGGCTCTGTTAAAGGAAAATCATGCTTATATATTTCAAATCCAGCCCTGACTTTTCCTACCCAACTGACATTAGCAAGGTCAAATTTAATTTTTCGCCTGACAGGTCGAGTAATATTACTGGTTGTTATATTTGCCGTGCCCTAGCCGCTATAATATAGACAGCTGACACCTGAGAGTGACACGTGACAGTGACACGTGACACAGACAAGAACATTGTTATTGTTATTGGTAATTATACATTTTTAATATTTTTATTTTTTATTAGTTATACAAGAAAAATATACAGACATATTATTAAAATGTTTATTATTTTACTGATGCATTTTTGTGTATTCATTATAACACATTAGGACAATTTATTAAAAAATACTTAAATATTAGTACCATAGTACCGAAAGTAGTTAGGTACTTAATAGTTAATAAACTAGAAAAACATAAAAACCTGTTCACATCCTTCCTTTTTAAATATAATTGCTATAAGATCAAAAACATAAGTATACTGGTGTATATTTTAAGTTAAATTAGAATCATCCCAGTCAGGGAAAATATCATTTGATTTGTATTTATAATTATTAGAACGTTTTTTTATGAAGATAAAGGTTTCTAATTCTAATAAAGGTGTATTATTGAGGTGTTCTGTTTTAATTTGCTCTAAGAATAATACTTCAATGTTTTATGCATGAAGCTGATTGTTTTTTTAATTTTCAAAAACCACTGAATCAATTTTTTTATATATATTTTAGACAAGCAAAATGGTGTACATTCATTTTCCCGCAAATTTTACCGAGGAAGAATTGATGCTTCAAGCTAAGTATGCCAAGTTGAAGAAAAAGAAAAAAGCTCTAACGGCCTTAAAAGCCCCTAAGCCGGAGCCTGAAAAGCCAGCAGTTCCCAAAAGGCCCACAGAAGCGAGAGATGCAAGGGAGGTTGCAAAGAAATTGATAAAATCCGGTGTTATACCTGCAATTACTAAACAACAGAAACAACCTGAACATGGCTTTAAAAGACCGAGGGGCTTAGAAAGGAAATTAATTTCTGAAAGAACCGTCAGTGGGTATCAACCGTTCTCTGCAATTCAAATGGAAGATGGTCCAGATAATCCAGAAAATAAGCCTCCAAGGATCAAGAATTTGTATGACAATTTTGAAAACGTTCGAGAAAGAGAAGACATCAGTGTAGTTGAAAAACCCAAAGATAAGCCAGAGAAACCTAGAACTGGTAATACTATCTATGTATCTGGCTATAAGATTACCGAAGAGTTTCTTAAGAAGCACTTTACCACAATGGGGAACATTATCAACATTTCCATGGAAATAGAGAAAAACAGGGGATTTGTCACCTTTGACAAGACAGATGCTGCGGGTAGGGCCATTGCAGAAATGGATGGCAGCATGGTATCCGGTATCCAACTACAAGTGTCTCTAGCCAGGAGGCAGCCACAAATCGAACCGATCAATGAGTCGACTTCGTCAGTTGCTTGGACAACTTTGGCATCAACTAACTCACAGAAAGGCAACCATAGAGATAAAAGAGACTTGGTATCATATGATGATATATTTGACGAATAAGTACATTTAGTAAATGTATTGTTTATAGTGAGATATATGATAAGGTTAGTTTAGTTCTGATATATATGTACTCAAAGCAAACTCCTTTATAAGATCACCAGTTGTAAAAAGAAGCGTCTTAAGTAAGTGCGTCTAAGATGCTTAGAGTAAATCATCAAAACAATACAAAAGATTGACACAGTACCTTGCAAATACACAGTAAAACAACTGCATACAATCAACTTAAATTAAAATGACATAAAATTATTAAAAAATATGTAAAAAAATAAAATTATAAAATTGTTGGTATGCAGCAAATTTTGAGATAGCTCTTTTGAATCGCTCTCCCCCCAATGGAACGAACATCCTCAGGTATTGGTAGGCTTTGATGCTCTTATAACATGGGCTTTTTTATTTAAAAAGATGTGTGGTGGGCTATACAATAATTATTGAACCTGCATCTGGTCACAACCAACATGTCCTCAGCATAACCATCATGGTTACCTAGAAAAAGGTGCTGGTTGTTTTTTGCAAACAAAATACTGGGATAAGATGGTTAACAATTCTAGTTGTGTGAAATATTATCTGCATGATATTCTAGGATGTTGGCATAGCATATTTCTGATAATTATTTTTTGGGCATTTTGCTGCATGTTTTGATGATGCCTAAAAAAGGATCCATAGTTAATTATAGGTTGAATATACCCAAACTAGAACAATTTTAAACTAATAAGTGTTCCTAAATTGTACAATCTGCGTATAACAGCACAAACTTATCATGTTTGATTGAAGGTCCAAGATGTTTTTCTCAGTTGAGATTTCCATCAATGTTCAGACCAAGTAATTTTAGTGAATCTTCCACAGGGGCCGACCTATGATCCATTCTTGCATATAAAGACATCTTGTTCTCCCTAACCTTACTGAAAACAATTAATCCTGTTTGGTCAGTGTTAAACTTTAAGCAACTGTTGTTACACCAGTCAGACATTTGCTCCACCATATGTGAGCAACCCGAAGACAGCCTGAGCATAAATTGATCTGCCAATATCCCTGAAGTATCATCATCTAGCCCCAAACATATACCTTGCAGCTTTCTTCTGCAAAATGAACACGCTCTGAAATAAACGCCCTAAACATGAGCCCCAGAAGCATTAATTTTGCAGGTGGTAAAAAAGAAGTTTCACACACATATGTGCTTCTTTTGGTTGGGATTCGGTCCTCATCTCACCTCAACCTTTATCAAACATTCATGAAAAGATGCCACATCTCTTTAATAATGCATTTCTTCTTACGAAAATTAAAAGCAGAAAAACGCCGAAAAGCAACTTGGTTCACTAAAGGTCTAAAAACATCATGTAAAAATCTACGTTCACTACATAGGATCAGAAAATTCACAGACCAGTGACCACAGACTCCCCAATATTTCATGAGCATTTCAATAAATATCGTTCCATGTATCGTCTGATTAGAGAGTTCAAAAAAACATTATTCAAATCGTATGGAGATGTCCGGCAATGCGACCGTAAATGAAATTCGCCGTAACAATAATCATCGACCATTACCAATCCCTGAAACAAGCCCTGACAATCCCTATAAATTAATTTTATTGCGGGATTGCTAGTAGTCTTCTACAAAAAAAAATACATCAAATAGCGGATCCCTTTCACGACTTATCCCAGGTTAGTGTCCAAAACTCTTTTTCTTGTACCAACCGACATTGTGGAGCTTAAAAAGATATTAATTTCCATTAAAAACAAAAATAGCTCAGGAGAAGATTGCCTTTCTGCAAAGATTTGTTTAAATATGCCCGATGTTGCATTATTACCATTGCAATTAATAACTCATGGGAAACAGGGATTTTTCCCCCATTTCTTAAAGCAGCAAAAGTTATCCCTATCCATAAAGGAGGTAGTCTGGATGATCCATCTAATTTTAGGCCCATCTCTCTATTAACAACTTTGTCAAAAATCATAGAGAAACTTGTGAAGGTACGTATGTTATCCTTTATGCAGTCCAATAACATCCTCAGCAGAGCTCAGTTTAGTTTTCAGGAGGGAAAGAGTACAATGGATGCTATTTATAATCTTATACAATAGTTGTACCTCCATATCAATGAGGGTAAACAGTCAGCCATAGCCTTTTGTGATCTTTCAAAGGCTTTCGACTGTGTCAGTCATGATATTCTAACGAGAAAACTTCACTGCTGTGGCTTCCGAGATGTTGCCTTATCTTGGTTCACATCGTTTCTAAGTGGTCGTCGACAACGCGTCTGTTGTGGGTCAAAAAGTTCATCATGTCAATCAGGGATCAGTTTTGGGTTTGGGTCCAATTTTATTTCTGCTCTACATTAATCATATTGCGAACCTTCCGATTGATGGTAAGTTTACTATTTTTGCTGGCGATACCATCATCCTAATCAGGACCCTCTTGTACTGCGACAATCTGTACTGGATGATTTTAATCGTATAAAGTGTTGGTCTGAACTGCATGATTTTTGGTGAATAGATCCACTGTTTCTAACCTAATTGTTTTTACAAATGCTGTTGCTGACACAATTAATAATAAAAATCAACTGGATGTAATTATGACGGACTGTGCTAAAACCTTTGATAAGGTCGACCATGGTCTGATGCTGCAGAAATTGTGTAACTTTACCTTTTCATTCAACCCTGTTCAGTTTTTTTTGCGTTCTATTTTCTTGGCAGATAAGAATAAAAGTTGACCAGTCATTATCCGAAGCGACTCCTATTACATCAAGGATGTTCGAAGGAAGTATTCTTGGCTCCATGCTTTTTATAATTTCTATTAAAGATCTGCCCAAGTGCATAGCTGATTCGTCAAGTTTACTGTTTGCCGATAACTTCAAGATTTTTAAGACAATTTCCTCTCAGCAATCCGTGACGGATTGGTTCTCGCAGAATGCGATCACACATAATGTCGAAAAGTGTTCTATTATAACTTACGTCACAAAAATCAATGTTAGTTGTTCTCCATGATATCTAAATGGTACACTGAGCAAGTGAAGTTAAAAATCTTGGCGTGTGTTATTCCAGTCTAATCTCAGGTTTAATAAGCACTATGATTCTATAGTCAAAAAAGCGTTTAGAGTGCTTGGTTTGTCATGAAAATGAACTGAATGTACTAAAGCTTACGATGCAACAGCACGGTGACACTTCGTCAAGAAAATGGTTCTTAATCGTTCTCAATTTAATATATCCTTGTCTCAGTCAGTGTTGTGTAAACAACAATATGTCGAAGAAAGAAAGAACATGCTTCCACCCTCTCAAATGCATCCACCTACTCGTATTTTCCCGCTTGATTTCTCCCTCCGCGCCGCCGGTAGGAAAAATTAGATTTTAATGCAGTACAAGCGTTCACTCGAATAGCAGTAAAAAGTGTTGTAGCTCTGTCGGGCCAAAGGTCAAGTCCTTTTAGGCCATTTTCTTATTTTGTTTGCACAGATACTTATAGAATACTGTTGTACCTCTGTTCTCTTTGTCCAAGCTTGGACAAAGAACTCTTTTGGGCGTTTTAACGCAATTCCGAGACAATACAGAATCGTAGCGTCTCCCCTCATGAAGATAGTATAGAAGATTGTAAAATGGCGGATGAAAATTGGCGGTAGAGAAATCCATTCCGATGCTAAAAAATGGAATCAAATGTTTGAATATAGGCCTTGTCGATAGGCCTATCCCTGATCGTTACGTTAAAAGTAGAGAATCGACGAAGACTTAAATCTCAAGGTATTTTTAGTGTAAACGAAAAGTTGAAATTTTAAAGACAGAAAGCAGTTAATTTAGTTCAGTTCAGATTTAAATAATCAAGACGTTTTAGTAGATATTTATTGGTATGTAACTTGTATATTTAGCTTTATGTGTGAATGAATCAATGCGTGAAAGTAGTTTAGAAATTGTATATATTTATCATATCTAATGCAATTTACTCATTGCATTATTAAAGTACTTAATACCTAAACATACCTGTTTCAATTCACAACCTATGTGTAAAACCCCCACCACCTTATTTTAATACAGTACACTAATTAATGTGGTTAATTATACAGGTAAGTACCATCCCCACCTTTATGGTAATAAATGATTAAATATTAATTGTTTGTCCCGATCACCACTCATAAAAAGGATTTTAGAATGGATGCTGAAAATTACCGGCCTATTTCGCTTGTTCCAATCTTTGGTAAGATTTTTGAGAGACTGCTCAAGATTCACGTATACATTGAGGAATATTTTGACAAAATGCACTGTTTTACATGAAACAACATGGATTTAGGCAGCGACGCTCCACTGGCTCGGCAGTCAGGGATGTATGTGAGAAGATTCTTGAGGGCTTTGAGGGGCCTGCCACATTTCATGATGTGTCGAGGGCTTTTGATTGTGTAGAGCATGATATACTTTTTCAGAAGCTCGATACTATAAATTTGATGATAATAGTATTAAGCTGATCCAGTCCTATATAAGTGAGTTTGTCTATTTTGAGGGTGGTAGGTCTCAGGGCTTAATGCTGGAATATGGAGTACCGCAAGGTTCGGTTCTTGGGCCTATTCTCTTTCTAGTGTGTGCTAATGATCTGCCCAGTTGTTATCCTGACTCTGCGTTCTGCCTGTATGCTGATGACACTACATCTCTGATTGTACATCTAACCTTGCTCTCACGATAGACGAGTCATGTGCTAATCTAAGGGAATGAGGCCAAAACTCAACATATAATAATCTCCCTTAGAAACCTTGACTTCTGTTAACTACGCCTGGATGCAACAGTAAATTTTCTTGGCATCACTCTGGATGGAGGGTTAACTTTGCAATCTCACATTGAGGAGTTTTCCACCAAATTGTCAAGATGCCTATTCATTATCCGTAGTTTGTCTGGCTCAGTGTCGACCTGCACACTCAGCTGGGTACTTTCACTCTATAATGACTTACTGTCTCATTAATTGGGGTAGCTCATTTGGGTTATGGACTACACTTCAAACAACTGAAACTGCTTACCCTGTCATGCGCATATATTCTGGTATGCGTAGTGTTTGTCAAGGAAAACCTTTCCAGGTTTATAACTCATGCTGATACTTATCAACACTACACCAGAAATAACAACTCCTTGGTGACACCGTATCTGAGGCTTTCTAGGTTTCGAAATGGGGTGTCCTACTACGGAATCAAATTATTTAATGCCTTGCTTGTCTGCATTAATCATCTGCCGCTTAATTCATTTCAACTCAAAGTCAATTAATTTTTGATTAAGATAGCTTTCTTTTCATTCGAGGACTGTCTTCGGTCCAGTTTTAATGACCTTCTGTGATCAACATCATGAGTTGTTTTTATGTTGTTTTGTGTTGAAGCTTTAGAGCTCTTTCACACATGGATACTGTATGCGAGATACGCGTATCCGAGATACAGAATCTCGGTCGAAAACTTGGACTGCTGCGTCAAATTCACGTATTTCTTCAGTCAGTACTAAAATAGTCGCAGTGCCGTGCATAGGTTGATCACTATAGCGCGTAGTAAATAATACCTATGACGATTCAATTTATACTTATAAATACTCTGCGTCTATGATATATTCGCCGTTGCAAAAATATCCATGTCTGAACACGTCCATATATCGTAATGGTAATTTGGTATGCGGCTTACGCATTCAGCGTACGGTGACTGAAGTTTCCGTGATCCAGAAATTTGGTATCGCGATACTGTATGCGTCACTCGTGCCGTGTGAATAGATCCATTTGAATGTATATTTAACTTGTATCTCGGATACGCGTATCTCGCATACAGTGTCCTAGTGTGAAAAAGCTCTAAAATAAGCAAAAGTATAGTTATGAAATTATAAGCCCATTGAAGTTAATAAGCTTCTGTATAAAATATGAAATAATTCCCAATAATGAAGGTGAATATATTGAGGCTCTATTTTGCGACATCACAAAGGCTTTTGATTGTGTAGAGACACAACACAGTTGTTAATAAATAAGCTGAAACTATACAATTTTAATCAAACCAGTATTGAATTGCTACTTTCATACTTAAGCCATATAAAACAACTTGTTAATTTTAATGATGGTCAATCTAAGCTAATGAACATTCAATATGATTTATGTACCACAAGGATCAGTACTGGGACCATTACTCTTTTTGATCTATTATCGATCTGGAGAGTTGCGATTCCTTGCAGACGATACCACAGTGCTGAAAAAGTCGAAGCCTAACCCATACAGCACACCAAATCAAGATTACGATGTGTTCGCATTGTGACGATGTATCTAGATGCAGACACAGGGTTGCACAATTCTACGATGTAAATGTGCTACGTTTACACATTTCAGGTACACACGTATGCACAAAGGTTAAACGTCCGCCTCACAATGTAGCCACAGTATACCATTTACATATACACAACTTAAGTGATCCACAGTGTGTTATCGGCTGCACAGTGATTGTGTATTATGCTTAAACTCTGCTTACACATGGCAATTGTCCTTCTCAATTTGAACGTAAATATACTATTCCGTGTATATGTAGCTCCGTCGCCCCATGTATACGCCCTGTCAAAGAACCCAATTTTTCATGAGCTACTTCAGGAAAATAAAAGTTTTGCCGCCTGACCTTTATTCGTTCTCAAAACAGGCATTTTAAAAAAATAACTAATATTATGGTTTTTTGAGAACGAAAGAGCGGGCAGCGAAACTTTTATTTTCCTGAAGTATCTGTCTGAAAAAAAGTTACTTTAAAATTGTTCTTTTTTTCTTTCCACATAATATACAAAGAGCGGCTAAAATATAGAACAAATTCATTTAAAAATCAGGTATTGACTTTTTAGAAAAATGCTCGATCACGTCAATTATAATTTCTATTCCGTTTTCTTTTGCATCAAAAAAGAAAATATACAGGGTGTTTCAAAAAAGTAGATTTGATGTCAATTTTTTTTTTAAATGAAACACTATTTTTTAAAATCCAATTTTGAATTATGCGTCAAATTATATGTATAATTCAAATTTCAAATTCAAATTCAAATTCTTTATTTTGTCTTAAAAACTATAATACATAGCATAGACCACGTCAAAAAAACACTTCGAAAAACAAACTTACAGTATGTTTAAAAAAATCAACTTCCGCAGCAGGAATTTGTCAACAATTAAAAAATAACACATTACGCAACACGGTAAATTAAGTACAATACAATAAGTATCATTCCTATACAAACATTCACAAAATACAACTACACTTAAAAAAAAGCTGACAATAATAGCACGTCAAAAAACACTTCGAAAAACAAACTTACAGTATGTTTAAGAAAATCAACTTCCGCAGCAGGAATTTGTCAAAACAATTAAAAAATAATACATTACGCAACACAGTGCATTAAATACAATACAATAAGTATCATTCCTATATAAACATTCACAAAAATACAACTACACTTAAAAAAAGCTGACAATAATAACACGTCAAAAAACACTTCGAAAAACAAACTTACAGTATGTTTAAAAAAATCAACTTCCGCAGCACGAATTTGTCAAAACAATTAAAAAATAATACATTACGCAACACGGTACATTAAGTACAATACAATAAATATCATTCCTATATAAACATTCACAAAAATACAACTACACTTAAAAAAGCTGACAATAACAGCCCTACTGGACTATGTTTATGGTCACTTGTGCGCCTGTAAAAAGGTTTCAAACTCCGAAACTGTATAGAAAACATTGCTGAAAAGCAGTTGCTTAATTTTGGTTTTGAAGCTCACTATTGAGGTTGATTGCTTAACTTCCATAGGTAGCAAATTGTAAAGATGGCTTCCAGAATAAAAAGGTGACTTTCTATATAATTCATGTTTGAGCTTTGCAAGAAGCAAATTATTTCTACCCCGAGTGTTGTGTTGGTGTCGATCACCTACTATAGGCAGTTTATTCCTATTTTTAAATATAACTTCAAGAATTTTCAAAATGTAAATACCAGATACTGTCAAAATCTTTTTTTCTCCAAAGATATTTCGACATGATTGTCTAAAGGGAATATTAAAAAGAATCCTAATAATGCGTTTTTGAATCACAAACACTCTCTCCAAATCCCCAGCCCTACCCCAAAGCACTATGCAGTAACTAAGTACGCTGTATACTGAGCTGTAGTATACATTCATTAACTCTCTTAAATCCAATGACTTCTTTAGTTGGTTTATAAGAAAAGCACTCTTACTTAATTTTTTACAAACAGCATTAATGTGTTCAGACCAGTCCATGTGCTTGTCGATCATTATCCCAAGAAATCTAGCTGAATTCGAGCATGAAATAGATTTACCTTTAAAGTTAAAAACAAAATTATTTGGTTTTCTATACTTATTGCAAATTTCAACCGCATCAGTTTTTGCATGATTTAGCATGAGTTTATTGGATACACACCAGTCATCGATTTGAGTTAGGCATGAAAGGACTTTTTGTTGTAGGTTAATTGGATCTGGATCGGAGATAACGGCTGTAGTGTCATCACAAAAAATAAAGATCCTAGCACTTTTAACAAAATCTGCCAGATCATTAATGAAAATTGTAAAGATAAGTGGACCCAAAACACTACCTTGAGGTGTACCCAAACCCATTACAAACTCCGCAGAAAGTTCTTCTCCAATTTTTACACTAAATGGTCGGTCGGCCAAAAAAGACTGAAACATCGTGTTTATGTTACCTCTAAGTCCCACTCTATCCAACTTCATAGCAACAAAATTAGGATCCACTGAGTCAAAAGCACGCGAGATATCAAACAGCAAAAGCATTACATGCTCATTTCTGTCTACGTAGCATACTGTAGCACTTTCCTGTCTTATTTTTTAATAGCCTATCGATTGATGGCAACTTCAATATCTCCAAAACAGTTAGATATGGAGTATAGGTTTATGCTACATGAATTATGCGTAGAATTTGACGAACAATTCAAAATTGGAATTTAAGCAATAGTGCTCCATTTAAAAATAAATTAAGTTTGATGTCAAATCTGCTTTTTGACACAACCTGCATAATTTCTTTTTAGAGCAAAAAAGCAGAACAAAAAATTATAATGGACGTGTTGGAGCATTTTTCAAAAAAATCAATACCTGATTTTGAAACGAATTCGTTCCATATTTTAGCCGCTCACTTTATATAGTTACTACTACGGAACGCTATCAATTGGTGCAACAGAAAGTAGAAGTAGGAAAACACTAGGAAATGACAGAACTTTTACAAGAATATTAAAATGTATTGAAAATATTCAAATAACATAGTAAAAACGCAAATATATCTTATGCTATACATTGCCAGCTTTTGTTGCAGCTCAGCAGCTCTCTTTTCAGCCATTCTTCGTTTTTTGAAACAAAAAAAAATCCTCCAGTCGGTTGGTTGCTTGTCGTAACCATTCGCAGACCGCCACGTCGTTTTGGAGCTCAAATTTGGCAAATTGGGTATTGGACAAGAGTCTTTCATAAAGTCACTGCAATAATACAAAAAAGTACCTATGAGCGTAAAAGATCAATTGTTATGATTGTAACTGTAAATACTCTGAAGGATGTTCACTTTCTAATTTAATAAAAGTAAATGTGCAGAACATTATACGCCGTGATACCCAATGACCTTTGATTGTGTATTTCCTACAGCATCCATACCCAGTGTGGCCTTTGAGCTATATATGAACGAGCCGGTGCCGGTGCATCGCAAATGTAAGCATCCATTACGATTTTATATGTAATTCCTGAATCTATAATTCCATTATTTACGAGTTCCACGTTTTCCTTTACAAAATTAGACAAAAATAAAGAACAAGACTGGTTTGCTATTTCCGTGATATATTTTTAACACTCTATTGATTTAAAGTGTTCCAAAAATAATAAAATTGGGCAGTTACGGTTTGATAAAAAAAGAATCTTAAATTGACATGCATCAAAGGGTGTTGAAAATGTTTGTATCAAAAATCAGTGCAGCGAAAATCGTTACTGGATTTCCATGACCGCCTAGGTATTATATAATAAGAAAGTGCATACCACCCCGGAACTTTACAAATGGTAAAATGACTACTACCTGCTACCACATGAGATACAAATGGCCAGCATGCTAACGCTCTGCGCTGGCATTGTTCCATCAACTTCCATCTCCCTCGAATGTAGAAACGACAACATACAAAAGTATTACTTTTACGTGGTGTATACACAAAATTTTACTTAAAGTCATAATCACCACACTAATGATTTAAACTTTGTCAGCATCCTGTACGAACGTTAAATTTCAAAATTCTAACGACCCAATTAACTTTACGTTATTATAGGTACATAAAAATGTTAGGTAGAAATCCAACAAATTACATTAAACCATTGTAAGCATCACCTATACGGACGTTAAATTTCAATAACATTCCAATGATCCACCTGTACTTTGTATAAATATGTTAAGAATCTTAGGTGCATAGGGTTAGTTTGGGTTATAAATATTATTAAACATTGTAGCTCCAATATTAATGGTACCTAGGAGTAATAAAGTATTTATCAATTCTTACTATACCTTATAATCCGTTTCAAAGTGCACAGAGACACACACACTTCCGCGTCTTCCCAAATGATAAAACAAAAATGGCTGCTATATGATGTGGATGTACTACTACCCCACTTTTATAGAGGAAAGAGGATACACATGAGATACACATGCCCGGTATGCTCACGCTGACGCTTGCGCGCGCAGTCGCGCACTGTGCCGTGCTTCTTGAATGGTAGAATGTAGATACGACAAGACACAACTAAAGAGTGTATATATAGTTCTTTGTATCATGTGTGTATATCGCACTTTTACGTGGTGTATGCAGTAGGTACAAATAATGCATAAAGCATCACACATACATATGACTTAAACCTTGTAGGCATCATGTACGGACGTCAAATTTCAACATTCTAATGATCCTTCTTTACGTTATATAAAAATGTTTAGAATCTTAAGTGCATACGGTATACAATTATTAAACATTATATCACATAATTCTATCAACATAAACATAGGTGTATCTCATATGTGTACGTCAGTACTAGATCAACAATTAGTTTCATCATAACATATTTTGTTTCTCACGTGTATATCTTGTGGAGACGTAATTTGAATTGGACGTGCTGTATGGGAAGGAACACATAATAACAGTCATGAGAGAGAGAGAGAGAGAGTCAAGCAAAAGTTGAAGAGTGGTTTAATAGTAATCAACTTAATTTGAATGAGATAAAAACGGAGGTAATGTATTTCTCAGAGAGAGAGAGATAGAGAGAGAGAGAGAGAGGGAGAGAGAGAGAGAGAGAGAGAGAGATTGGATGGTTGAGAAATGTGTTTATCGTGCATTCATTGACTTAAGAATTTCTTATACTTATACTATCCTTGTCAGTGTTTCGCTGGCTACATGATTTGTAAGAAATGTAACGAATTGTTCAGGTGCAATCTTTTCACCGCCGCTCACATGTACGACCAGTGCTCTGAAACTACTTTCAACGGAGTTCATTGCGTATCTTGTATATTATTTTTGCATTGTTAATATCTTGCGTGTATGTCTCTTGTAAGTTCATTTCGGTTGATTGATAGACTATCAATAATTTTAGTGCTTCACATTTATGATTAAACTTTTTGAAATGTTTCGCATGGTGTTAATCAGATTGTACTACTTAATGTACAAAAATCGTAATCATTGGATATTTCAGAATTGGTTACTGTAGGGTATACCTACATTTAAATAGGTACCTACTGTTATGATACTTGTTATTCTACTGCATCAGTCACCTTCATCCCGAGGATAGGAAAGAAGGATGGGACAGACCCCAAATCCTTCAGACCAATCAGTCTCATGTCGTTCTTACTCAAAATGATGGAGAAGGCAGTAGACAATTACATCAGATTCACTACCTTAGAAATGCGGCCATTGAATGCATTGCAGCATGCATACAGAATGGGCAGGTCCATAGAGACCGCACTGTTCCAACTGACCAGCATGCTACAAGAAACTTTAAATGAGAAAGAAATCGCGCTCTGCGCTTTCCTAGGCATAGCGGGAGCCTTCGATAATACATCCCAGGTGGCTGAAAAGAGGGCACTAACGAGAAGAGGAGTGAACGACACAAATCTAGATGGATATGTGAGATGCCTGCCACGAGGATAGCAGAAACTTCAGTAGGCAATCAGACTATTGAAGTGAGAACTACTCGAGGTACGTCACAGGGCGGAGTATGCTCACCACTAATGTGGAGTCTAGTGGTGGACGAACTACTGGAAATACTGACGGATTTCGGCCTATATTGTGTTGAGCATGCCGATGATATTGTCATCACAACAAGAAGAAATTTTGAGAGTACACTCACTCAATCTCCTTAGAGCAACGGAAAAGTGGTGCCAAACAGTGGGGCTAGAAATAAACCTATCGAAAACAACCATAGGGGTACTATGAAGAGAGAACTTCCTAGAATGAAAGTTATCCGACTACACGGGAAAAACATTACACCGGCATCGGAAGTCAGATATCTAGGCATAACGCTGGATTGTAAACTCAAATGGAAGAGACACATTGAAGGAGTTGTAACTAAGGCTACGAGAGCCCTCATGGTGCGCCGAAGACTTGTAGGAAAAACCTGGGGATGTAAACCAGAAATCCTGCGATGGATGCACGTAATGATAGTAAGACCCACCCTACTTTATGGGTTGATCGTCTGGGTCAAGGAACCGGAAAATCAGAACTTAAAATCAGCTCTCAACAAAGTATAACGCCTGGCGAGCATAATCATAATAGGCGCAATGAAAACTAGTCCAACACCAGCAAACGAGGCAATTGTGAGCCTCGCACTTCTACACATTGTTGTAGATGGAGCAACTAGACAAGCAATGACTAGAATCACAAGAGAGGGAGCGGGCGAGGGAGGATGGCTTAGAAAAAGTGAGTTAACATCCCTGACAAAGCTTTTACCACTTCTTGGTCTCCAGGGACGATATAGTCAAAAGATACAATATTGAAAAATACTTCACGGTCGTGATAAGGAGTAGAGAAGAATGGAAAAAGAACACTGCATTCCCACATTGCCTTAAAATGGTATACAGACGAGTCAAGAACTGAACAGGGGACTGGAGCTGGAGAATTTGGACCAGGAACCAAATTCTCCGAAGCATTGGGAAAATATCCGGACATATTCCAGACGGAAATTAACGTCATACTAAGTTGTGGCCAGTTCAACCTAGACAGAAACTATAGAAAGAAAGAGATTGATATCTTCTCAGACAGTCAAGCAGCCATCAAAGCGCTGAGCTCAACAACAATCGGCTCCAGAACGGTATGGAAATTCCTAGATCAGCTAAATGAACTAGGCAAGAATAAGAAATTATTCCTTCAATGGATACTAGGACATGCTGGGATAGAAGGCAACGAAAAAGCAGACCAATTGGCAAAAGTAGGAGCACAAACTCCGGTTTTAGGACTTGAACCTTTCTGTGGCATAGGGACGCACACCTACAAGTAAGAATTCAGGCAAGAAGAGCGATGATATACAAATCAGTAATCGGTTTCACACCTCTTTCTGACAGAGTTCTGATGCTAAAGCTCCAAGCAAGTGCAATAGCAGTTAATGTTATACAAGTCTATACGCCTACTGCATACAAGAGGGATCAAGAAATTGACACGTTTTATGAAGAACTTAGAGAAGCACTCCAAACAACAAAAAACCATGAGCTCACAATCATACTTGGTGACTTCAATGCCAAAGTGAGACAGGGCGAAGTTGAAAATTGCGTAGGAAAATTTGGACTTGGACAACGTAACGAGCGGGGAGATCGGCTAGGAGAATTTTGTCAAACCAAACATTTGATAATTACGAACACGTTTTTTAAACTTCCAAATCGAAGACTCTACACGTGGATATCCCCAGCAGATGGTATCAATGGTACAGTACGAAAGCAAATCGATTTTATTCTTATAAAAGAACGATATAAGAACTCTGTTAAATCAGTAAAAACTTATCCGGGAGCAGATATCAACTCTGATCATAATCCTCTTATAGCAAAAATTGAACTAAAATTCAAGAAAACAAAACCTAAAACTACAAAACAATACATTAATGTCTCTTCTTTAAAAGACCCAGTAGTACGACAAAAAACAAAAGAAGAAATTAACAAAAATTTAAAAAGCTTAACACAAACCAGTTTTAATCACACATATGTTAATCTTAAATGGGCCTGCATTCAAGTACTATGGACAAGACAGGTGCAGCCCTACTAAACAAGCGCGAAGCAAATCAATTATGGATGAATGAAGAAATTTTAAAACTTATGGATGAAAGAAGACAAAACAAGAAAAACATTAATGAATATGCTAAACTAAACTCCTAAATTAAAATTAAAATCAAACATGGAAAAGAAGAGTGGTTAAAAAGAAACTGTGAGGAGTATGAAAAGAGGTATGATGGTTTCAACATGCATAAGAAAATCAAAGAAATGACAGGTCTAAAAAAGCATACATTATCCACCGTACTTAAAAATAGAGAAGGGAAGCTCTTAACAGATGTCAACGAACAACTTACAGAATGGATCAATTACATAAAAACCCTTTTTTACGACACTAGACCGGAATTGAGTCTTGATTTTGCAGAAAACACAGGACCAGATATCCTTAAAGAAGTGATTCATGCCATTCAACAGACCAAAAGTGGAAAATCGAGTGGTCCCGATGAAATTCCCATCGAACTACTAAAGTTAATTGATAATGACTCCATCGACATCATTGTTGATCTCTTATGCGACAGGCATCATTCCTAAAGAGTGGCTCCAATCTACATTTATAACGCTGCCCAAAAAACCAAACGCCAAATGTTGTTCTGAGTACCGAACGAGTTCACTGATGAGCCATATACTTAAAGTTCTACTGTGTATCATTCACAATAGAACCAGCTAGCGTTCAGAAAGGGTATCGGTACAATTGAAGGACTGTTTGGATTAAATGTTCTTATGCAAATTTTGCACACATTATTAGAGGTTCAAAATATCAATTGCTGCAAAATATTATGGAGGCAAAAATTCAAGGAAGGCGTTGTCAGGGTTGAAGAAGAACTTCATGGTTGCGAAGCCTCAGAGAATGGTTCTCAATGACGTTGAACTGTTCCGTGCAGAAGTGCGCATATCTATGTTCATAGCCAACCTCCGTTAGGAGATAGTACGCGAAGAAGAAGAGCGAACCATATGGATCAGTCTATGGGAACGCCTTCCAGAGTTAAAGTAATCAAAGATGTTTCTGGGGCCCTCTCACCTCACAAGATCAGAACATCTTATAATACTGAGTAAGAACAATTTCCGCATCCTCACCGGCATTCTTACGGGCTTACTGCCGGTTGAGAAAGCACTTGGAGAGAATAAAAATTGAAAACGAGGACAGTTGCCGGTTCTGTGAGGAGGGGGAGGAAACCCCCGAACACCTTCGCAAGTATGAGTAGGCGCGAATAGGCGAATTACCAGCTTCGGGTGCTGCATCGTCGAACAGGACGAACTTTCATACAGACTACTTGCTTTTTATCAAAGCACTGAAGCTGGATAAGGTACTCTACTTACTCTTGACCAGGGCGCCACCAGTTTGAAATATCCAAATCCGCAGACCCAAACAGGAAGATCCTCCGTCTTAAGAATCCATAAGGGCGATCCAAATCGACGATTATCCGCTACACAAGGGCGATTTAAAGTCTAGACGACTACTAATTACGCTTGTTTGGTTGAGGTATTCCAGAGCAAAAGACGGTCACGTTCGTGCAGGTTTAAATTTATTGGCGTTCGTTAGGTTAGACGATAACGTGTTGTTATATTTCTTTCAATAAACAAAATGATATAAATTTATAACAAAAGGTAAAAGATCTTAATTTGAAAGCAATTAATAACCTTTATGCTCATAAATATATCGACAGTAACTTGAATTAAAGTTGCGTTATAATAGAAGTGAATTAGATAAGGAATGATCGAACAATTATTAGACACGCCTTAGCTATAACGGAAGTAACAATATAACACCAAATGATTACGAAAGATCAAACGAAGTTCAACAAATTAATCAATAATCACAGTTATCCGTCTAATTTTAGCTACTAAACTTTGGGCGCGTTTACCATGGTAGACGACTCGCAGTTGTACATAAATAAACCTTACTGATTTAGATAATTAAATACCGTTATGTAAAATTACTATAATCAGATATTTAGTCAATCAGAACGACAATGTTGATCATTTAACACAATATATTTAAATCAAATTGTAAGATCAAAGAAATGTAATATATATAAAAAACTATGAGCATTAATATAGATCCACACTAGTAGATTCAGCAGTTAATTAGATTCGCATAGGTAAGCTGTGCTTACACCGAAACAGTACCGAGCATAATTATATCAGTACCATGCAGAAAACTAAAACACGCGATATGATACAACGCTGGAAAACTCTAAAACACGCAATTCAATATACGCTGAAAATGTCAATAACACGCTGTGAATACACGCGTGAAAATATCAGTAACACGCCACCAACATTATGCCGAAAAAGATCACGAATATAACCTAAACTTATCTTTACTGATCTTCGCCGATATCACCTACGGCCTTCTGCACGTGAACTACTGCAATGCACCTTGGAACCATAAACTCTCAATGGCATTTGAGGTAATCCCCATACCTCCCCTCATCCCCTCATTTTACAGGCATTTTATATATATGTATACTTATTGTATTAGGAATTGGGAATCATTTATTTTATTTTATTTTACTTTTATATTTGCTTTGTTAAAAACAATATTTGTTAAAACAATAAAGCGTACTTTGACTTTGACTTTGACTCTATGGCTACAGTTGGTACCAATGAAACACAACCAACTGTATTGACTGGCAACTACTTGGTTAGCTACTCAAATTCTCTCCAAGCAAAGCTCGCTCCAAACAAAAATAGCTTGCTCCGTATACACAACTCTAAACACAACAGCTCCAGCCAAAAATCATAGCTCCCAGGGAAAGTGGCTCCCGGCAAAAATGGCTCCCAGGAAAAAAATGGCTCCCAGGAAAAACTGGCTCCCATACAAAAACCCTAACTGCGTAGGGTTTTACGATGGTAATGACGAATTGGGGAGCCAACGCTTTCATCTACAGGCATTACTCGAGAAAGGGAAACGGCGTACTTTGTTCCAGAATCCACTGCACCTGGCAAGTTACTAACCAAAAATCTTGACTCTCAGGCAAAACCAACCAATCCACAGTCAAGCCATGAACTATAGCAACCCAGCAACTATGCCACTTTATACCCGAAATAAGTATAATCCCCCTTAAGGTGAATTAAAAATTCTTAAACTTTTTATCAGGCGGACGCACTACCTCCTTTGAGGGTTTTCTGAAGAAAGAGAACGAAATCTGGTCAAAAACGACTACCTAAGTCGTGAAATTCAATGTTTAAAAACTAGCAAATACTCGGCCCACAGGCCCGCTTTACACTGTCCTGTATCCAACGTAAAAATACACCAGCCAAATTTTTTAACATCTGCAATATGCAGTGAAACGTACCCAACTGTATGATATTATGCATTGCTGGCAGAACAAAGAAATCCAACAATAAATCCATCATTGACAATGACCAAACAACCAACAACCAAATATTTCCGAACGGCGGCTATTTAAAACTGGTAACACCAATGTTCGACGCATAAATCGGTGATCAATCGGAATCGGATCTAAACGTACCTTAAGCTAGATCCGTTTTTACCTTGCTAAAACTATATATTTTGATACTGCAAAGAAGTTCGAGCGACGTTGCCAAGTTAGGAAATATATGCATTTACTGACATCCTGCATATTTTTTTAAAGCGAAAGCGAAAAACAGTCGTTTAATATCAAAACAAGGGCAGCATAGCAATTAATTATGTATTTTCCTGTTGGCTTGAATCGTAACCACGTCAAAATCACAGGACAACCACTTAGCGAATTAAACATCTGGCAACGTTCCAAGACTAACCTTTTCATTAAACGTTTCGAAGTGCATTATATTTCACTCGTCCGTAGGCAACCAACAATTCTTTTAAGGTATATTACCTCCGAAATAGGAAATTATTCGCAAGGTAAGTGATTTAATTGAACGTTTCCGTGCACAGCTATACCGGGTGTTAACGAAATCTTTAACAACGCACCATTCAAATGATTTTTTAAGGAGAAATTTGAAATTTTGGCTGAAGATATGGTTTATGAAAACTCAGATTTTCCACTTAAAAACAAATGAATATCACTTCCTGTTTGACCGGAAGTGAGCATGAGGCAAAAATTCAAATACAACCCTGCAAATATTTTTACATATTTGAATAGAGCTCGAAATTCCCTTTTAGAGATCTATCACAAGTTGTAATTTTTTTTCAAAATCGCGGTGTAGAGGGCATTTATTTCAAATTCAATATGGCGGCATTTTGACATCACCAATAGATTTTTTTATCAAAATTTCCGTTGATATCGGAGACAAGATAGGTTTTCTTGCAGATTTTTTTCACTGTTGGAAATTCTAAATATTTGTTATAAAATTGAAGCATTTTTAGTATTTCCTTAAAATGTCAAAATTTATGTAAATTTTTCTCGAAATTTTTAATAGAACCCTATACATATTTTTAAACATTTAGATAGAGCTCGAAATTCCCTTTTGAACCATGTATCACAAGTGGCCCTTCTTTTTAAAGATGGCGTTGTAGAGGGCATAATTCAATATGGCGTCTCGCCGCCATATTGAACTATGCCCTCTACAACGCCATCTTTAAAAAGAATGGCTACTTGTGATACATCTTTTAAAATGTGTTAAAATATGTACAGGGCTCTATTCAAAAATTCGAGAAAAATTTACATACATTTTAGCGTTTTAAGAAAAAACTAAAAATGCTTCAATTTTATAACAATTATCTAGAATTCCCAACAGTGAGAAAAATCTGCATGAAAACCTTCTTGTCTTCTATATCAACGGACAGTTTGACAAAAATTCCAATGGTGATGTCAAAATGTCGCCAAATTGAATTTGGGATAATTGCCCTCTACGACGCCATTGTGAAAATAAATGACAACTTGTGATACATGGTTAAAAAGGTAACTTCGAGCTCTATTCATATATGTAAGGGTTGTATTTGAAATTCTTGCCTCATGCTCACTTCCGGTCAAACAGGAAGTGATATTTATTTGTTTTTTAGTGGAAAATCTGAGTTTTAATAAATCATATTGTCACGAGTCGCTTCGGGGGTAGCGCGTTTTTTTTAAAGAATAACTTCTCAGAGAAGAACCGCGTCGCGATTAGTACAATGACGGGGTCTCAATGCTTCCTTTAATCTACCACTGGATGTTCAACTCGTGAGGACACGCCTTGTTTAGCGTGTCGGGGGGTAACTGAGGTAGACCGGGACCGCGTTACGTGGGGTAAGAAGAGATGATAAAGTAAGCACGTTTAGTTTATAACAATAACAATGTATTAACGATAAAACTTTAACAATAATTATTGGTAAAAAAAAGGAGATTCTATTATACCCGATTACTACGGTGCGCATGTTTTCTCGATTTGAGGTACTGTTTATAGGTCTTTGTTTACTGTCTTATAATAATTTATAGTTTTTCTTAAGAGTTGGGTTTTATTTAAGAGCACTAAGAGATTTCACTAAACTTTTTAACTGACTATTTAGACACTTGTCTTTCTCAACACTCTGACAAACTTCTTGTTAGGACTTTACTATGGAGGTTGTGCAATCCCTGGTCCTAGCAGTCGTCAAGTGACTAACCGGTGCCAGGTTTGGAAGGAAAGGACTAGAACCTAAAGCAGTCGTATGGCTAACTTTAGGAGCGGATAGAACCCAGAAGGCAGTCGTCAAGTGGCTAACCTTGGGAGCTGGAGGTGAGACCAAAGTCTGCCGAACTGAGGGTTCGGTAGCGTATTTATATAAAACAAAGTGATGATCATTGCATGCATAAGGTTCAAAGTCGCTCCCGTTGATTGCTCGCGTTGTTTATAGTTTGCTTTTAATGTTTATATAACAATCTCCAAGTTCAAGTTCAAACTTGCGACATGGTGATATTTGTTTAGTAGCTTATGCATTTTAGTAGATTACAATATCTTCAACCAAAATTTCAAATTTCTCCCTAAAAAGCATTTGAATGGTGCATTCTTAAACGATTTCGTTGACACCCGGTATACTTAAACGTTTTCTTGATAGCGATGTAGAATACGATACGATTTAGTGATTAAGTCAGTGATAACAAACATAGAAAATCAAATTATGTATATAACTAGCTTGCTTTCAGTCTATTTCTCTAATAGCTCGATAAAGGCACTAGTCGTTCGACAATCATGAAGGATTAAGGGTGGAATCACTGACTTTATTTGACCTCTATATGTTACATATTTTTCATGCTAAATTGTCATGTAACAGTCGCAGTGTACTAATACCTCCAAGATCATTCATTCATTCATAAAGCACAAGAGAAAATTAAAAGTGACCAAAAAATGGTAGATTAAATATACAGAGTATGATGGAATATCCACTTTATATCTTTCAGACAATTCAATTCAATATAGTAGCTATATATGTATAAAATTTCAACAATAATTGAAATGGCAAGTTTTGCGTTTATTGCATCTTTATTTTATCACTTAAAACTATACAGCAGTAAAAGTTTCATTCATCTCGGTCCGATTACTCTCCGGCGATATTTCCTTGCTTTTGTCGCTGATCATAAAGAGCCGATCGAGATATCTTTTCCAGGGCAACCTTCCGTACAATATTCGGGCCCTTTGATGGTTGGTCTTTTCGTATTGATTCTTTAAAATGCCTGTGGCGGACAGTATTGTGAAAACTGCCAGATAAAGAATAGTCGTCATCAGAAGCACGATGATTAGACAGAGGAATTGCCATAGTAAATGTACGAATCGTAGTCTGTATGGAATATACAGTCCTAAATTTTCCCCACTACCCAACAGGGGTGGTATCAATATCCCGGTACAGCCACAAACCAAGTAAATCGCTATTATATTGCAGCAGTCTTCCAAGGCGGAATAATGGATGAGATTCGAAAAGAGGAAGAAAATCATTGCGCCTCCGCAAGCGATCCCAAAGTTTACGGCTGGCGTATAAATGTCTATGCCCGCAGCCACGGTGACTATACCCGCCAGTCCTCCTTGTAAACATTTTACTATTATCCAGTAGCGGTATATGTCTCTGGTTAATATTACTAGGACTAAAGATACGACGAAAATTCCCGCTCCCATAGCCATCAAATTGTTAATTGACACAAAGCTGATATAATCTTTCAAGGCGTGTCTCGATTCGTACGCCGCAGTGGGCAGATTGAATCCGATATGACCCACGATAATAAAAAGATACCCCGTCACTATGCCGCTAGTATACTCGTTGCCCAATGAGAATCGATCAACGTCCTTAAGTTTCATTATTCTTCTGCCAAGAAACAAGGCACCTATAAGGCCGATGGCTGCAGTTGGCACGTGGAC
>MU184081.1:130619-161013 GCA_016904865.1 Pissodes strobi | reverse complement strand
TAAAATTCGCAAAAGACTGAGTGGGTTAAACGTAGTTAGGAGGCCAAAAAAATTACGATATAAGCTTTAAAGGTTTTTTAAATGTTTTAAGAATTTGATTTATTATTATCAATACTATTTTCATGACAATTAAACAAAGAAGCTATTGAATAAAAAATATATAGCGGTATTTTTAATTCATTAATATTTAATACATACGCACTTTTAGCCCTACAAAGAGAGTGGTTTAAAATTTATTAAAATAATCTTAATGAAGATTTGTTGACTGAATATTTCTTTTTCTAATGAAACTTACGTTATCCGGGACAAAACTTTGATTATCCATCCTGAGATCGACTATTGTCGTTTCGGATCAAGAGTCCAAAAAAGCGAAGGCTATTTTCGTAATATCAAAAACACTCCTCAGATATCATCCACAACACACCACTCTCTTCGACTCCAAGTGCACGCGTTCGGAACCTTCTGCGAAGCTCTGGCGCTCGTTCGGCGCGAAAGCTGCTGCCGTTACTGAAAGCGGCGCCGGTACGGCTTGTCTTAAATAAGTTCTTGTAAGGGGACACCCAGTCAGGATCCGCTAGATGCTGTGTTGCCGGTGGACCAGGTTGATAGGAACCTTGGATGCATTTTTTTAAAAATAAATACGTTTTTTGAATTTAGTTTCGTACAGCCATTTAGTGTAAGTTGTTTTGATCCTTGGCACAAATGGTTGATTCCTGGAATCAGTAACATCTTCATATAACAACTAAAATACCCTGACGACTTAGGACATTCCATTTCTGTAGACGGACTTAAGGTAGACTTAGTATATATAATAAAGTCGTTACAGAACCTAGATGTTCTGGTATGGTACAACCGGATGCAAATTTGTGCAAGTGTCGGTGCCATGAGAGCGAATATTTTTAAATTTCGAGGCATTAAATTGAATTCTAAGAATGTTTGATACCTCGTATCAGTCATTATAGATGGAGCATTCAAGTTAAATTTTATGACGCAATTTATGTAAAACCATAAAGCAGCGGACTTTTATAGAACATTTTGGGAATAGATGTGATTTTTCAAGTGTAAACACTTGGGAGCAGCCTTTGGGTTTCTTTGGCGATTCGATTTTCCGTTTCAGAGTTATTACATCACATAAGCGATTTTTCAAAAATTTGCTTTGATATACGATAACTGTTGAAAAAAATAATTAATTTTGATGATTTTTTCTGCTTTTGACGGCCTCCCAAACCCTATTGATTACTTTGGACTCCGAACAAGTAGTGAGGAATGAAAAACCGAGACGAAAGTCCGATAGGGAATTTCTAGGGGAAGAACTCGAAGGAAAATATGAAAACATTGATTTGTATGTCAAAAAAGTGAAGGCGCCAAGAACCGTACAAGAACACACTTAAGGGCCTTTTACACGATCATATCAGATCTCAGTTAAGTTTCAGCATCACTCAAAATGTCCGTTTTGCCTACGTTCTTACACGATCCGTTCAGTTTATCTCAGTAGTGGTGTAACTTTGTGATCAGTTTTTTGGTTGCGTCTCAAAATTTACACGTGTGAATATGAAGCGCGTAAGCAGTCTTGTGATATATATAAATATATACATATACTACTTTGAAAATGATTGCTGACTGTTTGTGATTATATAACATTGACTTCTTGATCTCAATAATAGTAAACATTGCCGGGATTGTTTAGAACAATATTAATAACATCGGACATTTAAAAAATATTTGGTTTATTTACATCTATCTGCCATGAATTATATTAACTTTAATGATGATTGGATTTGGATATTAGTATTTTTAATTATTATCCTTCCTAGAGTACGCGCATTTTCTAAGAAGGATAATGATTGATTTTCGGTGTAACTTAAGCTGATTCGTAGGCACCAATTTTGAATGGTTTTGTTTTATTTATGCTTTATATTAGCGAGATCGATGCTGAGCGACTACCGGGTTAGTTTGAATGTGTAGTTAGAATGTTATGTTCTGTACGATTGTAAGTTTCTTTATTTTATCCATGATTATTTAATGAAAATGCAAATGCATTGTGATACTTTAGGTCCTTTTTGTTCCACAAACACGGAGATATTTTATAAATGTCAATAAGCTCCGTAACAAATTCGTGATCCTGCGACATTGTACAATAACAAACAACCGACAAGAATGGACAGATCGCAAACTGAGGCATGATGCGTTTGTTTACACAGAGGAATTTTTAAAACTGAAATGAAACAAATAGGTCTGTCCATCCCTACAGTTCTCTGTCTCCGCTTGGGTTTCCTTTCAGTTTTTATCTTTTTACACGTAGGAAAAATGGACAGTTCGTCTGAGACTGAAACTGAACTGAGAACTGATATGACCAAAAGGCCTTTTACACGATCATATCAGTTCTCAGTTCAGTCTCAGTCAATAATAGGTCTGTCCATCCCGTCAGTTCTCCATCTCCGCTTGCGTTTCCTTTCAGTTTTTATCTTTTTACACGTAGAAAAAACGGACAGTTCGACTGAGACTGTAACTGAACTGAGAACTGAAATGAGCGTGTAAAAGGCCTTTTAGAAATGGTGATGCCTTTAATGCAAGGTCTGTGAGTTGGAGTTAAACTTTTCGTCTTTTCGAGTTTTGTCACGACACGTCATCACATAATATTTTATTACTGAAAAATCGAATAATCTGGCGCAACCAAAGTTCCGAACATTAAAGAGGAGGGTTACAAGTACAACCTACCAAAAAATCGCATTGATATGATTGGAAATTCCAAATTGACGGTTTTTTTATTTTTAGCTTTTAATTAAAACATTTTTCTTTATTCATTTTACACGGTCTTTGATATATATTTACAAGTACACCATACCAAACAATCGCATTGATGCGATTGGAAATGCCGACCAATTCGGCATTGATTTTTAATTTAAAAAAATTACTTTAATCATCGTACAGGGTCTTTGATTATATTTACGTGGCTCCTGGAGCCTTTATTTTTGAAGATAGAAAAAGTTTTGCACAGAAATGGTAGGTTTTTTTCCATATTATCTTTTGAAATTATCAGGAAGAAAATATCGCATCAATGCAATTTATTTATAATTTGGGCTAAGATATCTCAAAAATGGCTCACCCAAATATCATCAACATATATTTGAAATCATCAGAAAAAAAAAGATCTTTCGTTCTAGCGCATAATACAAATGGTGTTCCATTTAAATTGCCTATATTTTTCCATTTTTTGATGCGATATTTTTTTCCTAATAATTTCAAAAGATAATATGGAAAAAAGCCTACAATTTTTATGTAAAACTTTTTTTCTATCTTCAAAAATAAAGGCTCCAGGAGCAACGGAAATATAATCAAAGAGCCTGTACATGCCAAGCAACGCATAGCTATTTTCCAAAAAACAATTCCAGATTCCGAATCTGGGATTCTCTGCTATAAAAAAAATCTATAAGAATAATCCCTACGAGATCTGGAAAGACGAGAAAATCGATGTTAAGGGGAAACATGCAAAAAATCGTAATAAATTCTCAAGTTTTTCAAACTTCGGCATTTTTGCGAGTTTTAATATCTTTACATGAAGTTTAGGTTAAAATATGTGGATTTATAGATTTAATTGCGTAAAATCTCTCTTAAAACGGTTTGAAGTTGGAAACATGGGTTATTATCAGAAAATTTTTAATTTTTTTTTTGGTGATTAGGCGCAGTTTCTGTCGATTTCTTGGCAGATTTTCAGGTAAAATTTCAATTTCACTACCGGTGCATATAGTTTTTGCGGTAAGTAAGTAGATTTTTTTGCCGGAAACCTTAAAAATTATTTGAATTAGGAAAAAATTATGCGTATCCTTTTAAGTATTATTTTTTTGTTTTATTTTTTTATGCATATAATTGATAGGTAAATGGTATTTCTTATACAGGTTTTGATGCTCTTTGAATATTAGGGAGAAAACTATTGATTACAATAGACTATTAATATTTTATTGAAAACATATTCACACAAATAAATGTAAAATTTTTGATATCTCAGTAAAACACTCCTATTTTAAGGACAATGGCTGAACATGTTAAATATTTAAAAGAACAGTTAAAATACGTATTTTTAAAACATTCGGCAAAACTAACTAACCCAAACTAAAACACATTATTTGGTACGAAAAAGAGCAAATCGTACGTCGCGCGTCGCGTCGTGTCACATTTACGACAAATTATGGTAGTTTTTCGCGAACCAGGCACATTTTCGTTGAGTGTTTATTGAAACAACACAATGACCATATTGATGGATCTGCATTCACAGTCACTCTTCCTCCTAGAAGTGTAGACTTTTGTGAACCTGGCCTTATTGAGGCTGAAGGCGTTTTTTTGGAAAGATAAAGTATCACAATTTTCCTGCCTATATGGATATAGGCAGATATGAATCATTTTCGTTAGGATTAATAATCTGATGAAGTCTCCAAATTTAAGAAGAAGTAATCTGTGATGGGAATTTGAATTTGTATTTTATCTTTACGCCAATAACGCTTGGTTTAATCCAATGCTTCAAAGTATGGCTATAATTAGTGGCAAGTGAGACTGGCTTATTCATTCCATTTTAGAACCAGGATTTGATTTGCTTGGTCAAACAGTAATCAAAAAATCATCCCCGTTCTTTTTGTTTGTCCATTTGATTTGACGCCATCAACGGGCGTATTCCTGAGATTCTCTAACTGTTACGATTGCTTTGATTTTCATGTCCTCGAGATAATACATTATTCCATGACTGGTGAAGAAATTGGTTAAAAAGCAGTTCATTATTATCATACTGGTCAACAGGTATAGTAGAAATTAGGTTAGTTATCACATGAGTAACCCAGGGACCTTCCACTTGATCTGCTATAGTAGGGTTTAGAGTCCTATAGGTAAAACTGTTGAGCTACACAAACACAACAAGTTTTTACCCGAATTTTATTGGTTTTCCAAGCATTGCATCTTGGCTGAATGTCGACCATAATATCGCATCTATTGACGCATGTGCATGGCATAAGCCAGATTTCAAAAAGTTTTGCTTTAGTTCATTAAAATAAGGTCGTGTTTTGAAAAATGTATCATTGTTATCAATATTTACATTGTCCTTTAGATCAATATATCTTGCATTGCGTTGTACACTAAAGACAGTCCAGCATCTGTAGTTTGGTTCCAGTACGTGTTTTCCTGGGGCAACTGACTATAACCGCTAAACAGCAATATTCCAATAACATTTTAATTCGTCTGTCGTAAAAAAAAATTGATTATTTTGCTGATTTGCATATCGGATACTTGGTTGCACTGCATAGTCAAAAACGCCGTCAAACAATGCCTCGAAATATTAACTGGACTTTTTCCCTGTAACATCAAAATTATTTCATGATGAACTATTTGTCTTGGTATATTTAACTTGATTGTTTATTCACTCCGATGTCTTCATCATTTGTTGACTTTATTTGCAGGTGCCTGCGAAACTGACTTTCTATATTTGTAGCAGTTTTTTTTTATTATGAGCCTGGAGTACTGTTGCCTTTCTTTTTCTTTACGTAGCCTAGCTTCTTTTTATAAGCAAATGTTCATCATCACTGCTCAAGTCTGACTCCTCAACGGATTTTGTGAACATCTCCAAAGGGGATGCTCTTGTTCGCATTCAAGGTCATTTTCTTCAACATCTGCATTTGTCCGAATGTCTGTCTAGAAATATTATTTCTATATTAATATATTATTCCAAATCTCGAAATTTTTAAAAAATAATTCGATTCGATTCGATTTGCTATTTTCTTTGCGTGATTCCGAGTTTGCCAGGCGCATTTAAAAAAAACTTTTTAGCTTTCGTTTACTCTGCTGTTAATAATGAATTAAATTAAAATTGTCATTCATATCATTATGAAGTAGCTGATAATATCCTCATTTATAAATGATATGCAGATAGAGAATTGGCGTTAATCGCAGAGGTTGGTTAGTCACATTTTTCGAACACTGTTCGATCACACCTTGTAAAAAAAATTTAAATATTTTGGTTTTAGGAACTTATTTTTTTTAAAAGCTACTTCCAGGATACCCGATGGTTGACGAGTGTACCAAGGAAATTTGATCGTATTACACGAACTTTCTTGGTTGGTTTAATATTAATAAGCGGTTTGAAATACATCTGGCAAATTTAGTATTTAAAATTGGCAAGACATAATGCCGTGTGTATGTCTCTGACTCATTGGCGAAGGCTGATAAGATACATAGTCGTCTTACTAAGCCTATTGAATGGTCCTCGAAATAACTCAATACCCACTTAATAACAAGGCCTTAGTGCTTGTCGTATGACGTCATCGATGTAGGCCGTGCTATTTTAATCATATAAGGGGATACATATACTAATATTTATGAAAACTATCATTAGTTAACTTATTTGAAAGAACGCTAGCTATATGGCAGACTTCTTGACCTATCCCAAAAGTTATGTTTGAGTTTTGGTTTAAAATTAGGTTTAATTGCAGGCTCCCAACTCCCCTACACCTGCGCCAAAATTCAGGATATGTATTCATGTATAATATTTTTTTATACTACTGAAAAAATGTTATTACACATAAATACATATACCATTTTTAGCTCAATTTTTGTTTACAGCTGTCACATTTTAGTTTTTTTAACTGATCTAGCAAGAATAACCACCTAAATATGTAAGTAATGGCAATACATCTTTGATATCCTGAAATTGATCATCGTTTATTAAAATTTGAGTTTTGTTAAGAGCAATTTTCATCTGGGACATAATCGGATAGCTCATAGAACTTATTAATATTAATGGGGCCAAAAGTGCGAGATTGAAGTGTTAATATAGATTGAATTCTTAGTCTCTTCTCTCTGTCTCATATAACTATCGCATAGAAATACCATTTGCCATTTGCCTGTATTTACCAAATCTATCTTCAAGAGGGTATGTTTGAAATTTCCCTAAGAGAAAACAACTAAGCTTACGTCCGTTGGAAAACCGAAAACATGAACTTTAGACCCATTTTTATAGTTTTCATTACAGCCAGGAATACAACACTTGAGACATAGTTACACTAAGTATCTTACCACAAAACTAGCCGAAACCGAGAAAAAACATTCAATTTAACACGAACAAAGACGGAATATATGGTTTTGCATATTTAAAAATACCCCTAATAATATAAATGGTATACCTAAATATACAACGAAATATTAGGTACAAGTTTCACGCACTTAAAAGCACATAAATAGTTCCGATTTCAGAAAAATGCAAAAAAGTAACACTAATTACCGGAGCCATTATCGACAATTTTTCAAACTAATCGCTTGTCGTTTGTTTTGCTTCTTTCTGTTACATCGTCTCAGGCGTTGTTGCCGGCTCTATAAGGAAAGTATTATTTTAGGAAAGTACACGAACAAGATAGTAGTATCAGATAATTAAATAAGTAAATTACGAAATACCACATTATAAAAAGAGGAAAGAACATCCTATGCAAATATGTTCTTTACAATATTGGAGAAATTGTAATTTAAGAGGTACATTCCTTATATACGGGCATCCTAATATCCGCTACTAGCGTTGTAGTCTGGCAACGTTGCAACTAATTGCGCCTCGATCACGTTAATCCCTCCACCCGCAATCCCCCCTCCTACATGTTCGCTCCAAATCGCAAAGGCCCTCATGCATGACCTCACGAGCTAAAATTTTGTGAGCACTTTGTGTTCTTTTGTAGAGGTGTTGTATAACTCCTACTTTAGAAAAACGTTTAGCTAGAGTTCAGCTAGCATTTTTATCTTCTTACCTGGCGATGTCGGGAATCCTCAAGTTTATCTGTAGTTTTTAGTGTTTATAAGAAAAACATTTTAGAGACTAAAGATCTGTCTTAATATGTATACAGGTGTTAAAACACTATATCTTTTCTTTTTCTTTTATATATTTATTTATTCAGTTTTTCTTTTACTATTCTTTCAGTTTTTACCTAATTGATTATAGACTTTTGGGTGTTTCTTATAAGCAGCTCTGTTGATAACCTATTGTAAAAATGTGTATAAAACTTCTTGAAACTTGAAATAAAGGCAACACACTTAATTCTTGATTCATTCAATATTATGTACTTAACCTTCAGATGGTCTATAATTATATAGCCATTCATCTTTTTTTCGTCTAGAACGTGTATCCCAACTTTGTCTTTAGTAGATGGCACAACTCACAAATTATTTCCGCATCCCATGTAATCATCAAGTCATGATTGCGTAACCAGTTGACTGAAACCGATCGCGATAGTAAACGAACATCCCTGCTGCTTCGAAAATTAAAAATGAATGGTTGATATGAAGATTAGATGGGTTACCCATTCATACAACATTAATCAAAAGGTGATTATTATTAATTAATGGTAAATAAATGGGAGTAGTATAGTACTACTAACATTTAAAAGAAAACTTACATTTGTTAGTAGAAGAAATTATATAAGGATTTCATTCCAAGTAAATGTTACGCATTTGATTTAGTATCCACCAGGAATAAACTCTGGATGCTGACATCTGTTATGTGCCGTTTTCGCTATATTACGCTTATACTACTAATGCTTGTGTGTATTAGGTTATTTTAATTCTATTATTAAGTTATACCTGACTTAAATCCCTGGGCTAATAGACTACACATTTCTTCTATGCCTAACATGCCTAATGTATTCATTTTGTTTCAGGTGAGTTTTGAGGCATTAATATTACACGTCAAGATTGGTGAGTACCAAATAAATTATCTGTGTTTGCATTTCCTAGCTTATCCTTTTTAATCTAGTTTATTTTTGTTTTATTTGTTCCTTAATTGTCGATACATTGCTGTTGTGGATTTTATTTTTATCAGAAGCCATAGCATGTATTAGGCTAATATCTATCAAGTAATTCTACATCTTACAATTTTTGGATGACTCGAAATGATATCTAGAGGTTGTGCATAAGAGATATTTATTTCTATTATAAAAACAAACTCGATGGACTATTAGATACTTCTGGAGATCGAAAAAAGACACTTCTTTGAAATTTGGTTTTGGTCAAAATAGATTGCGGTTTATAAATTGAGTGAGCGCTGGAGAGAAGACAGAGACAGAGACAGACAATGGGTACAGGCATGCTTGGAAAATAGGATAACATCATCCTCTGGCGAAGCCACTATTATAACTAAAGTAGGCAAAGGATGTCCCGTAGGGGGAGTTTTATCTCCACTGTCGTGGGCCATCTTGGTAAATGGTCTGCTAAAGGGTTTCTATGTCTAGGATTTACGGATATATACTAATAGTGGTGCGAGGAAATTTTTCCGAAACACTCTCGGAGAGAAGTCAAAGAGTCTCAACATCGTAGATAACTAGTGTAAGCGCAAAAAGCTCGCATTCATTCCACAGAAAACAATAGTGGTTCTCGTCACACAAAGCTTTCTAAAACCACTAGTTTTCAATGGAGAAACAATTCCCTGTTCCATAGTGGTGAAATACTTAGGAACCATTTTTGATCAAAAGTTGACGCATTCAAAAGGGTACACAGAAGGCTACGATAGCATTAGGCAGATGTTAAAAAAACTGCGGTCTAAGCCCTAAGATGACCCTATGGTTATAAACGATTGTGATGAGACCTATCATATAGAGCAGTGACTTGGTGGATAAAGACCAGGCAATTGGGGACGATGGGGCTACTGACTGGCGTGCAAATATAATTCCCAACAAGATCAATGTATAAGCCAATAGCAGTTTGGAACCTTTAACTGTCAAGAATTCATTTTTATTTCAGCTGATCTTATAATCTTTTCCAGATCGATATGAAGCCCGCTACATATTTCGAAGATGTCTGCGAGTTTGTGATCCACTCTGGATCTGCCACCGTTCATAAATAGTTTTGTCATATGAATAATCTTTTTGAGAACCGCGATTTTCCACCATTGCATTCTCTGTCGAAATTCTATAAAGTTATTTTGGGTAGTCCTATTGAATTATTATAATTTCTCTAGAAGTTGCTTAAGTGACAGAGATAGTCGATTTGTTTCCTAAAACACGTTTGTTTTTTTTTCTGGATGATTCCTCTGTAATATGGCATTCGCGAGTCTTCCTTTTTGTTGTGGCTTGGTTGATGGGCATAATGACTCTCTCTTGCCACTCTGGTATTTTTTTTCCTCTTCATATAGGGGGATTATGAGTTTATGAAATGCTCTGTGCAATGCGTCTATTCAAAAGTTTGTTGAAATAGATTTTGCATGTTCTGTTTTGCTGTGTTGTCTGTTTGAGTATCAGAACGGATCTGGGTTTGAAACCTTTTCTTTGATTATAGATGATTTTATAGAACTCCCTGGAGCCTAATTTTGACCTATTTATCTCAATCATCTCGTGCGTATCTCGCTGTATTATCTAGTAATTCATTGAATGACGTCGCGGTCTCAAACCCGAATAAAAGAGCAGAGTTGAGCGGGGCGCTAACTGCCCACAGGCAGCTATGAAAACTACAAAATTAAATTCATTGCACTGGTTTAAACTATTCTTCATGTCTATATCTTGTCGATGGCATCCTTGTAATGGACTTTGCCTTCGAAGGACCATAAATGTGGTGTCTAGGAGCCGGGAAATCCGGGAAAAAGACGAGAATCTCACACAGACGGAAAAACCGGCAATTCGACGGGAAAGTCAAGTTTAACCGGGAATTTTTAGTGAGCGCTCCAAACTTTCGACTACGCTCTCTGCATCGCGCAATTGAAATTGACCTCTAGCTGGCCATTTATGTATGAAGATCTATTATCTATTTTAAATAATTTAAGGAGGTATTTTATTACAGAAGAAGTTCTCCAAAGCACTCCTAGTCCTATTTTCAAAAAATATGTTTTTAAAAAGATATGGGTTATTCTGTAATCTTAAAAAAAGTCCAGGCTAGGATATGCGATCAGAGTAGCTTATCAAAACCTATTTGTAAGATTAAGGATCCAAAGGAATTTAAAGATCTCAGGCCAATAAGCCTCTTGTCAGTAGTGTCAAAGGTATTCGAAAAACATATTTTTCAGCAAGTGAATCAATTCGTAGAGTGTAATAAAATAATTCCTTCATCTCAGTCAGGTTTTAGAAAGAATTATAGTACAATAACAAGTCTAGTTAATATGGTTAATAATATATATATAGACACAATGAAGAATTAAAAAATACAACGTGTATGGCTATATTAGGTTTTAGTAAGGCCTTTGACACTATTGACCTTGGTATGTTGTTGGCCAAATTAAAGTATTTTGGGTTTTCATCTGAGGCTTTAAAGTTTTTTGGCTCTTACCTTCACGACAGATTGCATTCCGTATCACTAGAGAATCTTCAGCAATCTGAATTTCTAAAAATAAAATCAGGTGTCCCACAAGGTTCCATTATGGGACCATTGCTATTCTCAATTTATGTTTGTGATATGAATCGGTCAATACAACATTCCAAGATACAGCAATATGCAGATGACTCGCAAATATATATGCCATTTTCCATTGAAAATAAGCATGATGCTAATATTCGTTTTAATTCCGACATTGAGAGACTCGCACTATTTTCTAAAAATCATAATTTGCAAATTAATCCAGCCAAAAGTTGCTTAAATTTTTATGGAAAAAATAGTTTAAATTCTAATTTAAAGACCAATTTTTCTGTACAAATAGACAATGTTAATATACCTTGTGTTAATAAAACAAAAATTTTAGGTATCACATTCGATTCACAACTGACATTTCAAAGTCACATAATTAATAAAATAAAAATTGCGTCTATGATACTAAAGAATCTATATAGGCTTAAAAATGTACTAACTAATAAAACAAAGTACTTCTTATGTAATAGTTTGGTTCTTTCACTTCTTGATTATGGGGATATAGTTTATTCAGATTGTTTAACTTTAGATATTTCAAACAAAATTCAGAAATTGCAAAATAGTTGTATGAGGTTTGCTTATAATATATCTTTTAGATCCCATATAACCCCTTTTTTAAATGAATATCAGATATTAAACATGAAGAATCGAAGAAAATGTCATATGTACAGTTTTATTTTTAGAATTATAAGCTCTCAAGATCAACCATCACCATAATACAAGAAGTTTTAAAGGAACTAAGTGTTAAAGGAACTAACTTTTTAATGCCTCAGCACCGTACCAACCCAATGCATAAATCATTTAGTGTCGTTGCCGTACAAATGTAGAATATCTTGCCAAATCATGCTAAAATATTAACTTATTATACATTTTCAAAATTTATTAAACATTTTCTTCTAACTGAACAGTTTTTGTAGTTTCTGTTTTATTTTCCGTTTTGCAATTGCTTTGTGTTTGGAGATACTGGTCTGAAAAAGTATAACATTATTTAATATTCTATACTGAAGGTGATAATATATTTTTTGCGCTCCCCCCTCTTTGCAGCCTGCCCTATAGTCGAGTCGCCATGTTGTATTTTCTTTCAAATATTCTGTTTATTTTTCATTGTTTTTTTTTAATTATTTTATTATTTAGTTTTTATTTATCTATTTAGGATTATTCCACGTAGATGTTTGCGTATCTACGCTATCGGTTTTTATAATCGCGGGGTAATTCCTTTTACCACAAATATTTTTTATATATGTGTAGATTCCTAAATGTATTAGTTTGGAATTATTTATTTTGTTGGTAATAAACTTTTTTTGAATTTGAATTTGAACCAGAGGTTAAATTTAACCGGAATTTCTTAACCTCTGGTTAAATAAAAAATTTGTGTCAAACGAAAGCTTATGAAAAACCAAGATAGGAAAGTGCAAACCATTTTGCTCTATCTTTAGCCGTTTAGATTTTACAGGCTGTCAAACTTGGTAAATGGTCGATTTTCAACTGTCAATATTTCAAAAACAGTAACAGATAGGTATAGGACATTATTTATGAAATATGTCTGGAATTCTCCGCAAAATCCAAATATGCAATAATATATAGGGTGTTCCATTTAAAAAAATAAAGCTTTGTTTAATCCCGCCTTTGTGGAACACCCTGTATACAACTGTGCTTTGCCACAAAAACTTCACATCATACCCTTTATTTTTTGTATTTGACGTTTTTTTCTAAATCGTCAATCGAGAAAGTTAAAGGTGGGGTCCATTTATAGTGAAACACCCGGTACATGTAAAATGCTAAGATAGAGATGTGATTAATTGACAAACTTACCAATTATTCATAATCAGTAATAATCCAATTTACACATTCACACAATGCATGTAATGAACAATGTTTCGACGAGGGAGCATGTGCAATTTATTTTGCCGTTCTAAAAAAAGGCAAATGACTTTCGGCGTTATGTGCTGTTCACACGAACATTCTTCGTCTTTTCACATGCGTCAAGGATACATAAATGGATGTACCATACAAGAAACAAATCCTCTAATGAATAAGCAAGAGATTAAGATGCGAGTCAAGTTGGACATTATCTATTTAATGCTCCTTGGAATTTAAATATATTTTATTTATTCTAATAATGTCAAAACAGTTTTTAGTAACATACATTATCATTAGGACTTCTGGTATTTCACTAAATCGGGCAACATGGGTCGCATAGACAACGATGTTGTTGCACGTGGGAACTCCACTTTTCGATGCAGGACCGTTGTCCGTATGATGCCGGATCTAGGATAATCGATTCTGGTATTCCGCGATATTTTGGTCAGTGTCATTTATATTTCGACGCGAATCCCGGACTTTGGTCGAGTAATTATTCCTTGCTTCGGACAATAAAATAATTGTTAATCTAATTATTATTGTGAATGGTTTGTTATTATGTATATTACATACTAGGTTGGAGTTTTTCTCTGAAATGCTTGTTTTGTATAGTTGTGGCAAACAAAATTAAATAAATAGGCTCCGTCACTATTCAGTCTTATGCGAAAGGGGGTCTTCCCCTTTGTTTTGTAAAATGCAACCAGTTTGGCCTACGACAAAATGGCATGCATGCCCCGTTTCTTAGTTTTCAATACTACATCATTCCAATTTTTGTTTAATCAAATCCGATTAAGTTGGAAGTTGGTGTCAATCAATAGACTATTACAGATTGACATTGAAACATGCAACTCATTATGTTCTAAATTATACCGCTTAGACTATCTAAATATAGCACGTGAGAAAAGTTGCAATATTTGAATGATAATATAAATTAAGTATAAGAAGTGGTATATGAATTATGATATCTGAACGTTTTGTGGGTAATTTTAAAAATCCGTAATATGTAAATTCTTAATTTTGAAATAACGAGGTTAGCATGGTAACCAAAAATGGTTGAAGATGTAAGCATTTTATTTTGGTTTCCATGTTGGACATATTCAAGTCGGGGTTGTTATTAACCTATTAAGTTTCTAGTTTTATGGAAACTCCTACTTCAAAAAGCTCTGATATTAGCGTGATATGTCTCACGTTTTATAAATCACAACATGAATCAATAATACCGAAATACTAGGTTTGTTCTAGCATGACATTTTGGACGGTTTGAAGCCATCCGGAGTTTACGCATAGCGATATAACCGTCGCTTTTATTGCTATGCGCAAACTCCGTATGGCTTCAAACCGTCCGAAATTTCATGCTAGAACAAACCTATTGTAACACGATTTGTTAATGGCTTAACAGGACCGTCTGTCTGCCAGGTTTGCTCAGTGGTTTCAACAATAATTAAAAGCATGGGTCTTTAAGTTGACAAAATTTTATCTAGGAATATATCAATGAATTTTGAACATTGAAATCAGGGCAATAAAATTTAGACATACCCTAGATAAGAGTATCGTTAAATTTAAAGATAAAAGCATTAATGAAAGACTCTATTGACATTAATTTACCAAAATAAGCATCGGATTTCAATTAAACTATTTCTTAAAATCTTAAATGCTTTCCATAAACACTCTAAAGACAATTAATTAGTTGAGTTTATGGTATCGCTTATGAAATAATGAGAAGATTTGTATATCGCCTAGATTATCAGGCTATTAAATCAAATCAAGTTCTAATCTATGTCCTATAACATTAAGATTGCCTAATTCCTGTTTGGAAATAGTTCCAACTAAACCTTAATTTCTTGGGGTTCTGACTTCTGAGTCAGTCACAAAGTACCCAAAATAAGCAGTATTTACTAAACAAAAACTAATTTGAATTAATTCTATGGCAGCGATAATATCACACCAATAAATAGTTAATAAAGATATACTAAATCGATGAATGTATGATGTAAATATATTTATATATAGCCGATATGTTTCTACAGGTGAATACGAAGTGAGCTCATTTCGAGACCTGTCTTTGGGCGAAAAGTCAAAGTTGCAAATTGCAGTTAAATAAAACAGTTTACTGCCTTGAGGCCTACAGCCATTTACATTGGCTTATTGTTCAGGTAGGTAAATGTAATACACAACAAGTAAATCAGATAATCACGATAGCATTAGCGAGATATTTACTAATTAAGGTAATAAAGAAAGCCAATATTAAATAATCGAACAAAGATACTAAATGACTTAAAGCCGTCCAACGGTAAGTTCAGTGACCCAATTACGGTAAAATAAAAGCAGTAATAGACATGATATGAGATAAGAGATGACCTACAGTCATGTAGCGATCAGTTCAATGGATCTAGTTACATTGAGACAGTAATTGACACTAGATAAGATACTATAATATGACCTATAGTCATGTAGCGATAAGTTCAACAAGCAAAATCGATAAGTGATTATGTGACTTACTGTAAGGGTGTAGCATTAGGGTAAATGTACTTAAAACAAAAAATCTAAGACAACTAAATGCATTACTATTAGCTAGATATTCGATATCCGAGACTATATCAGATAAGATAAGGAAGAAAATAAGTTTTAATTACCTAAGTTATGATAATAAATGGCAATTGAGACAACTAAAAGGTCATTATTTAGCTAAAGTCCTTGACGGTAAGCGTGAAATCAAATTAAAAACAAAAAAGGTTAGAGCCTACTTGTATCTTGCAGACGTGAAATCCACTGGTGTTTCCTGCGAAGCTACTTTCCTACCATCTGGCGAAATGGAACCGGAGAACTCTAGGTCAGCTTAAAAAAGGCCGCTGAAGGGCGTGCAGCCTCAATGGAGAAAATTGTGTCTCACGGAAGGTTTCTAGTTAAATTATAAATAATTTTAACCATCCAATATAGACACAGTGACATGTAACAAACCTTTTTTTTGGAGGCGTAATCACACTATCCGTCAAACATCTTATTAGGCAATACGGCCGACAATTTCAGAAAATACACATGTCAGTATATTTGCCAAGTAATCTCACTGCACAATCAGGCGGTAATTAGACCTGAGAGTCAAAAATAACAACGATAAACTCAGATATTGGTATGGTATTGTAGATAGAGGGGTCGTTCGGAAAGATTTGCACTTCAACACATCGACCACAATTGATCTTTTGTGTATACCCTTCTATTTTACATGAAAATTCCTATCTCCTTCGAAGACCTCAGAATATTTCGAGGGTTGAGCTTTTTGTAGATCCCCGGTGCCACAAGAGCATCTTCGAGATGCCTCAACCTTTGACGAGTCAATGCCTGACATTCGCAGAGTAAGTGCTCTGACGTTTCAGCCATAGTTTGACAGAATCTGCATTGTTCGTCGGTGGTTTTCCCCATTTTCTTGAGGTGGTACCTCCAGGGGTCATGTCCAGTGAGAAGGTCTATATAATTTTTTTTTTGTAGCTTGAGAAGCCTTTTTGTGTAGTTAGGCGAGTGAGAGATGAGTCTTTTGGCCTGTCTGCCCAGGTGCATTGGCCCAATGTGTCTCTTTCCGCCTTTTTTCCCAATTTCTGTGTTATTCATTACGTGTCCTCTAGTGATGCCACAGAATGGTTCAGGTCCGCAAAAGGCAGTCTGTACATCATTCCGTGCGAGCTGGTTAGTGGCTTCTTCGCCTTCCATACTCTCGTGCCCTGGTACCCACATTAGGGTGAGTCTGTTTCTGTTTGCCAGTTGATCCGCAGCAATCCGACAATCCCACACTAGCCGGGAGTTGATTCTGCTAGATGCTAGCGCTTTTAAGACTGCTTGACTATCTGATAGGATATAGATCTTTGCACCTTTGATACATTCAGAGATGGCTATATTGATAGCATTTAGTTCTTTTTGAAAGATTGTGGGAGTGTTTCCTAAAGGTGCAGAGATTCGAAACCTAGGTCCGTAAACTCCGGATCCCACTCCTTCTTTCATCTTTGATCCATCTGTGTACCAGACAAGTGATCCCCTCTCTAGTTGTTTTAGTATTTCCTCTGTAGTATTCCGGTCTTCAATTACCACTTCAAAGGAGCGATCAAAATGGAGTTTTGTCTCCATTGTATCGGTTGGTTTGGTCATCGCCTCTGTCTGGATGTCCTTCAGGATTTTAAGGTGACCAGTCAGGTTTCCTTAGTTTTTGTGTCCGAGTGACTCTATACGCACTGGTCCAGGCCTCCTTTTCTATGCATATATGCAGCGGAGGGAGGTCAAGTAGGGTTTCCAGAGCTGATGTAGAGCATGTTTTCACAGCCCCTGTTATATCCAGACAGGCGAGCCTTTGTACTCTTGTTAGCTTTCGCTGTGTTATTTCCTTTATTTTTACCCACCACACTAAGCAGACGTAGGTTATAATAGGCTTTACAACAGTGTTATAGGACCACCAGATGAAGGGGGGTTTTAGGCCCCATGTTTTGCCAAAGAGCCGTCGACACGCCAAAGCGCTGCCGTTGATTTTTTGATAGTTCCATCCAGGTGTGGGTTCCATGTTAGTTTCTGGCCAAGAACGCTGCCAAGATACTTAACCTCGGTTGAATGCCCTCCCGAAGTGGGTGCTTTAAGGTTCAGCTTCTTTCTTTTTGTGAATGGGATCACTACGGTTTTGCTTGGGTTGACATTTAGTCTTTCACATGGTGTACACACCATGTGCTGAGTTGAGTGCACTTTGCATACGTTCTGAGAGAACGTCATGCTTGCCTCTTATTATTATAACTGAGTCATCTGTGTAACCTTAGACTTCAAAGCCTGCTTCAGTCAGTCTTACCAGTAGATCGTCAACAACCAGAGACCAGAGCATGTGCATGTGTGTGAGGGCATCCCTTTATTACTTTGATTTGACTGTGACGGCTGTTTCTCCAATGGTCGCGGTGACTTCACGGCTGGATAGCATGGATTTTATCCATTTTGTAGTGGGTTTCACTCCTTTGCGGGTTGTGGCGCGCTGAATGGATTGATGTGAGGTGTTGTCAAGTGCATCCCTAGAAATGCACACAGCGCCACTCATTTTTCACCCATATCGCGGACGAGATTTTGAAGAGCATGGGTGGTAGATTTGGATGGTTGGTATGTGAATTGTTTTCATGCAATGGAGCATTAGAAAGGAACTTGCTTCTGACGCGCCTATCAATAATCTTTTCCATCGTTTTAAGATGGAAGGAGATTAAGCTAATGGGGCGGTAAGACTTTGGTTCCTCTTGTCTTTGGTATGAACGCTACCTTAGCTTTCTTCCAGTTTTTGGGAACGTAGCTCAATGCAAAGCTGGTTGTGAATATTGATTGAATATGTGATATTAGGTGCTCTATACCTTGTTGTAACAAGGCTGGAAAGATGCCACCTACTTCGGGGGATTTATAGGGTTTAAAGCTATGAATCGCCCATCTAATTGTGTTTTTGTAAAGATTTTGTTAGCTAGACCTTTTACCCTTTTAGTAGGCCTCTGAGCGGTTTCATTGGGCTCGTCTTCTTGTGCCAGCTCTTCTTTAGCAATTATGCTTGATCCGGGAAAGTGTATTTCTAGAAGAATTCTTAGACTTTCTTCAGGTGTCTCAGCATAGGTGTCTTTGGCTCTATTCTTTAGTAGGCCGATTTCATTTGAGTGCTCCTTGGATAGCACTTTTTGTAGACGAATAGACGGTGCTAATTCATCTATCCCTTCACAAAAGGACCTAAAAGTTCTTCTTTTGGATCTCTGAAGCTCTTTTTATGATAGTTATCCCAATTCCCCAGTTTTTGGCTTCATTCAAGGCTTTCCTTGACTCAGTCTTTAGTCTGTTTAGTGTCTTGTTCCACCACGGCACATCCCTGCCATCCGTTTCACAGGGCAGCTTTTTTTGTAAGAGGCTATTATAGCACTTTCTAGGTGTATCGAGGCTATGAAGACTGGTAATTTTTCACTGTCTGAACGCTTTGAGTGTTCAGACGAGAAGGGGCCGTCAATTCCAAAAAAGAATCTATTCGACATCCGTCAAGAGGGCGTTCCAAACGGAGTCAGGGCTTCGAGCAACTCGGAGCAGCATTCATCTATACAGTAAAAGGGAAGAAATCGCTCTACTGGATTTTGTAGCATTTACAACGCTTCAATATGAATATAAACTTTTTTAATCTTTTATTTACTTTTCCTATTTCCCTAGTTGTATATTTGAAGCATCGTATCGTTAAAACTGTCGTAGGCTAATACGCGTTAGATCAAATTGTAGAAATATATCATTTATTCTCAACTGCAACCAAACTGAGAAACAACAAGAAGCGCGTAAGACAGAAACTTGGAAGAAATCGACACTCGATTAGAGAAGCAACCTGGTTGTTTGTGTTCAAAATTATGACAGATGTTAATGTATTCTTTTCTTGTTGACATACTGCACTGAAATCGATAGCTAATCGTTTCCTAATTTATTCATATATTTATTTATTGTGATTTAAGACAGTTGTCGATTTTCTTCAAATATAAAATACTTCACTTGGTTAAGGTCATGTTCGACTTAGTTAATGAATGGGAATTAAACATGCAACAGTGTATCATTTCATTAAATTCTATTTTTGCACTGTTTGTTTAACTTAAGAGAACTACTGTAAATGATATCAGATATCACACACCTTTTTAGGGTTTAAGTATAAGAAGTGGTACGAGGAGCAAACCGCGTGTACAAATCTGGGATATTAGAAAACTTAGTAGAGGAAATAGTGGGTATTAGAGCTATTAGTGGTATATTAGTAAGTGTTAGTAGGTATAGAAGGGTACTGGAGGAATTAGTCTAGATATTAGGGGAATTAGTCAGGGTATTAGATGTATAGGAAAGATGAAAGATATACGTTTTTCCCGTCTTCTCTGTCGCTCATAACCATTTGATATCTTTCATAAAATCATACTGATCGCATATCAGTATGATTTATTTTGTTAAAATACTTCAAATTAAGTAAGAGGGCTCATTCGATTTTGAAGGCTTGAGAGACTTCTTGGAAATGAAAAACTTGCCGAAAGTTATTTGGATATCAGAGGACGGAACCAAAGTGAATGGTGAATGATTCAATATCCAATAAAATCGTTGGATTTGTTCTGCCATTCACGAAGGGCCTACCTCAAGGAAATAGATTTATTGCTGGTTCAAACTCTGTAATTCAAGAATATTTTCAAGAAGGTGTTAAATCTTCCTATGCGTATGTTATCGTTGCCCAACCATTGACGCCTGAATTTCCTTCATATTGTTTTAGCACGTTTGGGACTGACAATAAATTTAACCATAGGGGCGTTATTGAAAAATAGAATTATATCAAGCAAGAAGCTAAATAATTTGGAGTAGCTTTATTAAGATTTGGTTCCGACGAAGACACGCGCTTGCTTAATGCCATGCCGATAGTTTCTGGTTCAGGAAATCGAAAGATGATGTTAACTGGATAGGAAAATACAGGTTGAAGATGGTACTATGCAAATGACTTCGTTTAAGAGGGGTGTTATTTTCAAGACTTCATCCATATCTTAACAAAGATGAGAGTTCGATTTCTCAGTAGCAAAGTTAAATTAACAGTGCGTGATTACCAACCTGCTCCTGAGCACCTTATCAATATCATCAATACAGTGTCTAAAGACAAACATTTGCTGCCTTTGAGCAACGTTAAACCAGAGGACAAAACGAATTTTTCGTCTGCGAAAAAAATTTGTTCCGTAAGGGTAATTGAACTTTTAAAAGGAATTTCTAATTCTAATAGAACACCTTTCTATTTACAAAATAATGCACTTTATTCTGTCATCATTTTTAAGCGATGAAAAATAAGCAGAACAAATACCATTCTGTGAAAGAATATATAGAATTTGGTTTGTTTATCTTCGAGCGTGGAGGTCATCCATAAAGAAGAGTCAAATTTTCACGTTGAAGGAAGCATAGATTGAACGTCCATAATTTTATTAAAACAATTTTATTGTTCAATTTTAAAAGTGTTGAGAACAATTTATCAAATATGAGCAGCCATCCGTGTGAACAACTGTTCAGAACAGCAAGATCACTGACATCCACATTTTCCGCAATAATAAATTTCAGCACAAGGTACATATAAAATTTGCAGAATCAACACCATACACAATATAGTTGGTAAAATAAACTCAGAATTCGTATTTCTTCGTGAAGTGAAAAAAGAAGGGATCGACAGGACATGATAACTCAGGAAGGAGTAATGAATGTAAACATCAAATCAGTAGTGAAAAGAGATCTGGCTGATGCTATGAAAGAAGTTCAGCAAATAGCAAATATTAATGACGATTAAGATAATTGCTTGCAATTGGGCTTGGATCAAGTTATGGAAGATCTTCCGGACAACAAGATATCAGATAATGATGATACAGACAACTTTCAGATTGATCAGAACCCTTAGGAAGATAAGGATAAGAATGAAAGTTACGTGATAGAAAATGCTCGAGAAAATTCCGTCGACGTTGAAGTGCAACTGAAGGATGGGTGTGCAATTATGAAAAAATCCCCATTCTGCTGCTCTGTCAGTGAATCGAACGTTCGTATCAGTAATGATCCCCTCAACAGATTTATAGTCGGTGCAACTGTCAATGCATTGGAAAAAATCAAAATTGAAAAAATGCGACTCAAAAACCAACCCGAAAAACCTAAGCAAAAACGACCGAAAAAGGAGATGTTGAAAAAATCGAATCTGAAACGAATGAGAAAATACCTGATGATGAATCAGGTCGAGAATTAGATTAATCAGAATCTCATCATGTGAATATGGAGGTATCCTCGGCGGAATCGATGAAGGATATTACAATAAGAAAATTCTATGATAAACCATGGTTTATCGAAAAAGTTTCAGATATTCTAAGTGGAAACGAATTTAAAGTCCAATTTTTTAAATCAAACAATAATCAGTTTGTCTGGCCTATGCATTATGACACCGATATAGTTGAGCTAAAAGATTTCTTTTATGGCCCTCTGGAGCAAGTAGGAAGTGGTCATTTCACTTTAAGGAGGCATGATCTAATAACCATGGAAAAAAAATATAAAGTAGCAGCTTAATAATTTTCTTGTAATAAATTTCTAGTTCAATTTTTGACTTCATATCAGCTTCACCCTCCATACATGGATTTTTCTTCAAACTTCTATCGATTTTTTTTTCATATTACGGTTTATTATTTTTATTATAAATGAAAATTTAGAAGTTTTAATTAATTAAAATATAGGTAGGAACATAACCCTTTTTTTAGCATTAGTAGGTATTAGTAAGAGAAATAGAGGCATTAGTTCAGCAAACTGAAGGACTTTGATATCCAGCAGGGAATATCTTCTGCGCTGGAGAATGAATCGGAAAGAATGCTGACATCCAACAGAGAGATAGAAATTGAGGAAATCTACAGAGCGTTTAAAGAGAGCGGTAATGGTATGCTCGAGGCAAGGTGTAAACAGGAGAGACAACAAAAGAAAAGGGCATGGATGACTGACGAGATATTGGACCTGATGGAAACACGAATAAAATTTAATATAAACAACTCAATGGGGAAATAAGAAGGAAGATAAGACAGGCAAAATCTACTTGGTTCTCGGTAGAATGCACTGAAATGGAAGAAGTTGACAAAAAAAAACATGATACATTTCATCTACACAAGAAAATTAAAGATGCGATAGGTTCACGACATTCCAATACAGACAGCAGGTTAGTGGACAAGGATGGTCAAACAATTATGTATATAGAGGGAAAGTTGGCTAGATGGAAGGAATACATAGAAGACTAATTCGCTGATGACAGGGGGGAAATCAAGGAATAAGAGACCCTCCAGCTGGCCCATCTATACCAATGGACGAAGTGAAGAGAGCAATACTGAATGCGAAAAACAGAAAAGCTCTCGGTCCCGATGAAATACCGACGCAGCTGCTAAAGGTACTCGGAGAAAACTCTCTTAAATTGTTAACAAGACTGTTTAACGCTATCTATGATAGAGGTATCATTCCTTCTGACTGGCTAAGGTCTACTTTTGTTGCACTCCCTAAAAAATCAAATGCTAAAGAATGCAAGGACCATCGCACAATAAGTTTAATGAACCATGTGCTGAAGATATTCCTGCGGGTTATACACCAGAGAATATACCCGAAAATCGAAGAGCATATTGGCGGTACTCAGTTCGGATTTCGAAAAGATTTAGGAACTAGTGAGGGAATGTTTGGCATTCAGGTTTTGGTGCAGAGGTGTAGGGATGTCAACCGCGACGTGTACTTGTGTTTCATTGATTTCGAGAAGGTCCGTCATAACAAATTGATAAATATAATGCAGTCGACAGGAATAGACAGTAAAGATGTCAAATTGATTGCAAATCTTTACTGGAATCAAAAGGCAAATCTGAAGATCAACGATAGATTGAGAGATAGAACTCCGGACATTGCGATCACGAGAGGAGTGAGACAAGGCTGCATCTTTTCCCCATTGCTTTTCAATTTATATTCCGAGCAAATATTTCGAGAGGCCTTCTATGAAGATGTTGAAGAGGGGGTAAAAATAAACGGAGTAATCGTGAATAATTTGCGGTATGCTGACGACACTGTCCTTATGACTTACTCAATTAAAGGACGTCAGCTGTTGCTAAATCGAGTAGTTGAAAAGTGTGTGGCATATGGGATAAAACTTAGTACTAAGAAAACAAAGTATATGATAATCAGTAAAAATCGAGTGAATGACGTGGGCCTTATTGTTGACGACGAGCCATTGCGGAGAACGGAGAGGATTGGTTATTTGGGAACAATTGTAAGCTATGACTGGGATCATACTATTGAAGTAAAATGTAGAATCGAAAGAGCTAGAACAGCATTTATAAAATTGAAGAATGTTGTGTAGCCGTGACCTAAGTTTACCACTTGGCATTAGATTGTTGAGATGTTATGTGTTCTGCGTTCTTTTGTACGGTGTGGAGGCGTGGACATTGACGGAAGCCGCCCTTAAGAAACTCGAGGCATTCGAAATGTGGACATATAGGCGTATGTTGAAGATCAGCTGGCAAGATAGAGTGCGTAACGATGACGTTATGATACAGATGAGAAAGGAAAAAGAAATTATACGAGAGGTTAAAACCAGAAAACTCTCTTATTTCGGACATATGATGCGCAACCCAAACACATATAGCGTATTACACCTTATCATTCAGGGAAAAATAGAGGGAAAGCCAGGCCCTGGTAGAAGACGTCGTGGCTAAAAAATTTGCGGCAATGGTTTGGTCAAACAACTAGTTCGCTCTTCAGAGTTGCAGTAAATAAAGTCATTATAGCCAACATATAATAACAAATAGACTGACCAACAAATTAGACGAATGTCAACCTGTGGAGCAAGCCCCATTTAGAAAAAACTATAGCACTTGTGATCATCTCCTAACTATGCGATTATTATCGGAAAAGACAACAGAATATAACATAAATATCTATCTGGCATTCGTAGATTTTCGCAAGGCCTTCGACTCGGTAGAACACTAGATAATTATGAACAGCCTAAGAAACGCACGAATAGATCATAGATACGCTCAGCTAATCAAATACATATACGGGAATGCAACATCCACCATCAAATTACACCAAAACGCAAACAAAATAAATATCCAAAGATGAATCCGGCAGGGAGATACTATATCCCCGAAACTATTCAACCTGGCTCTTGAAGAGGCTTTTAGGCATCTTCAATGGCAAGACAAAGGTATAGTGATAAATGGAAGGCACCTGAACCACCTACGATTCGCGGATGATGTAGTTCTTATCGTAGAAAATCCGGAAGATCTGAAAGAAATGTTAGATGAATTCAATGAAACAATAAAAAAGATAGGATTACAAATGAACCTAAACAAAACTAAAATCAAGTGTACAGAAGATCCCCAGATAGTTATCAACAACCACCATATTGAAAACGTCGATAGCTATATCTACCTCGGACATCAACTAAAAAGGGGCAAAGAAAATCAAACCAGCTAGATCTATCGCAGGAGACGGCTAGCATGGGCGGCATTTAGAAGGCTCGGAAGCATTCTTAAAAACAAAAATTACCACTGCACCTTAGATCACGTTTATTCAATCAATGTATTCTGCCCGTTCTTATATATGGATGCCAAACATGGACCTTAACAAAACTATCAATGGAAAAAATAGCAGTTACTCAACGCTCAATGGAGAGACAAATGTTGGGCATATTATTGAAAGATAAAAAGAAAGATAAATGGATCCGAGACACTACCAAAGTGAAAGATGCAGTTGAAACAATTGCAAAACAGAAATGGAATTATGCGGGCCATATAGCGAGATGTAAGGAGGATAGGTGGACAAACACCCTACTACATTGGAGACCATATCTGGGAAAAAGGAACAGAGAAAGACCGCCAATGCGCTGGACCGATGACTTGAAAATGATAGCAGGATTAATTTGGACAAGAGTAACACAAAACAGATCAAGATGGAAGCATATGAGGGACGCCTATGTTCAAAAATGTACAGTAGAAAGAGGCGGTTGAGATTGAGATTGAGCCAACATGATCGCCAACGTTCGATGACGGACAAGGCACTAGAGAAGAAGAAGTTCAACAAAATCAGGTATTAGTGTACAAAATGGAGCGCGGTTTACCCGTCGAAGTGGTATTATATCTGAAAGTTTTGTGGCTGAGTCTAAAATTCCATAACGTACAACATAATTTTTCAGTAAGGAGGTTAGCATGGTAACCGAAAGTGATTGAGGATGTAAGCATTTTATTTTTGGGTCCATTTTGGACTCCCCTATTCAAGTTTGGGGTTTATTAATCCATTAAGTTTCTAGTTTTATAGAAAATGCTACGTCAAAAAGCTCTGATAGTAGCGTGGTATCTCCCACGATAAACATATTAAACGCTTTTATTTACTCTACCTATTTCCCTATTTGTAAATTTGAGGCAAAATACCTATGGTTAAAACTGTCAAAGACTAATACGCGTTAGATACTACTTTTCAATACGACCAAATTGTAAAATATATCATTTTTTCTCTTCAAACAAAGGGCGTAACATCAACACTCGATTAGAGAAGTAACCTGGTTGTTTGTGTTCAAAATTATGACAGATGTTAATGTCTTCTTTTCTTGTTGACATACTGAACTGAAATCGATAGTTAATCGTTTCGTAATTTATTCATATATTTATTTATTATGAAATTCAAGAGAGTTGTCGATTTTCTTCAAATATAAAATTCTACACTTGGTTAAGGTTATGCCCGACTTAGTTAATGAATGGGAATGAAACATGCAACAATGTATCATTTTATTAAATGCAATTTTTGTACTACTGAGGCACACCTTTAATGGCTTTTCGCGGACCAATGATTTTTCCTGAAATGTTGGTATGTTATTTAACTTATAAATGTAAATATTTTTTACTAAAATAGTAGGTGTTTAAACTATGTTTGTCAAGTCGATTTATATACAAATACTTACCTCGTTTTGTAGGTAAAAAGGTTAGGATAGTACCTACTTCCAATTAAATGTGTAGAGAATTCACGTTTGAATAGTTGTACATAATATTTAATTATACACGGTGTCCTAGAAAAAATACCCTGCATTTTTTGATATTTGTGACAATTTTATTTTCTTTTATCATACATGTTTCCTCCTAAAGGTTTATAATAACAAACGCATTTTGCGATTCTTATTGCAGATCATCAAAATACAGTACATCAAGTAATATAAATTGTGTTTAGTATATACAGAGTTAAGAAAGTAACTATTATTTTTGTATTAAAGTTATTTGCTTCATTTAAGTATTGTTCTGCAATAAATCCATATTTACATAAATTACAAGGCAACTCATTATTAACATAATCATTTGAAAATGTCTATATTGTGGTGATTGTGAGGCAAAAAGAAGTATAGGATGCTATTTGCTTTTAAATAAAAAGCTTTATTAACAATCCAAAATAAATATTTGTGGGGGCAGTTTTGAATCCAGTACGTCTACAGGCACTTGTAAGCCCCATTATCATGCAGTTTTTATCATAGAATAAGTTCTATCGTTGGCTTCCAGAAAAAACCTGAAGCATCTATTCCGGGTTTGAAAGAAATGTCAGTAAAAGGATTTTTTATCCGATCGGACGAAAAACGACACCTTTCCGATGTGTTTTCTCACCGCAAAAGTCATGATTCCAGTATATTGTATTCGTTGCTTGACAACATGCAATAACTGTACAAGAATAGAAAATAACAGTCCGGGAATATAACATTCCCGTCCTAGGCCGGGAATGTAACATTTCTGTCATATTCAAACGCCTTGTTTGTCAGATCTGACGTCTATCAAAAGTAACATTTAGCTGTAGTTTCCGTAGCTACGCAATAAACTTCAAGCTCGCTCGATTCAAAACTTGATATTATGTTGAGTTTAAATTTAAAACACCGTTTTTATTTACAGTAATATTTGGCTCTATTTATATAAGTACGTATTCTAATTAATTTCGATCGGATAAAAAATAGTATGTGCAACTCGTAGGAAAAGCACATTCCTGGACTCCTGTGTTGCTGGCCTCGGCTGCGCCTCGTCCAGCAACTACCACAGTCGTCCAGGAATGTTTTGCTTTTCCTCCTAGTTACACAATATACTATATCTTCCTACCATATACATTAAAATACTTTTTCTTTTATTTACCAATATGTATTTTTTCCTTGTAAAATGATTCAAACTGCGTTCATATCGACGATCTTGAACTTTCAGTAGTTTTTGGCATAAGAATTTCAACGTTTTAGCTTATATTTGCCATCGAAGTATTTCCAAAACGTTTTTTTTATTTTTTTGACTGATATGCATAGAGAAAGCAATGATATGTTTGTTATTTGGTCAGTAAGAATGAAATATTTTAACATTATAATACCAGCTACTTTTTTGTGATAATGACGTAAAATTTTGATCTACACACGGGGTGTCGTTTGGTTCATGAAATTTTCTCCCGAATATAACGCGTGCATTGAAAATTATCGGTAATTCTGGAAAAATCTGCATTCATGCAATTTAGAGCAAGCAAAAGCATTCGTGCACTTTTTTCTGCCTCAAATTGGGTTCATCCTAAAATTACCGATAATTTTCATTGTAGAGGTGTTCCAACGAAGACTGAACAGGGGATTATTTTTGACCTTTCCTGTATTTTTAAAACAAACCAAAATAGCCATTCACTGTATTTTTTTCTACTAAATTCAAAAGTTGAACCAAAAAGCATTAGACCCAAAAGATAAAAGACTTACGCCATGGATGAACTGTTTTTAAATGAAACACTCTGTATATTCCTACATTTTTGGACTCTCTAGAGAAATCTAAACATATTTCGGGTATAATTTCCTATACCTATCTCTAGCTGTTTACAAAATATTGACAGTTTAAGGTCGGGCATTTTGACACTTTGACAGGCTCTAAAATCTAAACCGCACGAGATCAAAGAAAACGGTTTGCACATTCCTATCTTAGGTTTTCATAAGCCATGGAATGACAATAACTTCGAAGTTAACCCGCGGATAAAATTAACCGGAACTTTTGAACCTCCGGTTAAATTCAAAGTTACTGTCATTCGATAGCTTATGAAAATCTAAGATAGGAATGTGCAAACCGTTTTTTTTATTTCCTGCAGTTTAGATTTTAGAGCCTGTCAAAGTGTCAAAATGCCCGACTTTCAAATGTCAATATTTCGTAAATAGCTAAAGATAGGTATAGGATATTATACACGAAATGTGTTTAGATTTCTCTAGCGAGTCCAAAAATGTAGTAATATACAGAGTGTTCCATTTAAAAAAACAGTTCATCCATGGCGTAAGTCTTTTGTTTTTGGTTCAAATGTTTTTTTTTGGTTCAGGAAAAAATTACATCGAATGGTTATTTTGGTTTGTTTTAAAAATACAGGGAAGGTCAAAAATATGTCTCTGCTCAGTCCTCGTTGGAACACCCTGTACCTGTTATATTATAATAATATATGATAATTTGCCACACATATCCCAGCAAGTGAACACACCCCGATGAAAATTCACCTACGATGACGTCGATACCGAAAATCGATTTGCGATTATGTCAATGTCAATTTTTAAAGCTAAACACGTAATTTGATAAAAAGTTATCGGTAAATTCTCCAGTTAATACCATTCGTGTTTAAAAATTAACCGGATAATTCTGAGAAAAGGGGATATTGCTATTTATACTTTGAAACAATAAAGGAAATAATGTCATGCAGCTTCCGAGCAACACCCCTTTTCTCACAATTTTCGGTAATTTTTAGGTAGTTATGGTGTTATACATGATAATTTAAAAATATCAGTAAAATGGAAACTGGTTAGAAGTCCACACTCGATTAGAACAGAAGCTCGCTTGTTTCATTAAAATTATAATATATTAATGTAAGTTAATATTGCTGTGTTTTTTTTTCTGCTAACATTACGGACTTGAAGTGGATAATTGAGCTTTTCGTAATTTATTTATTACGAAATTTAAAGAACTTGTCGATTTTGACAAGATTAAATTACAAAATAATAAAATCGGATAAGTAAAACATGAAACGCGTATGGCTAATACAGTAATTAAGCAAGTAAGCAAGCGTCGGATACTTCTATATAATTATAAGACATATAATTTATTTTGCAGGATAATTTTATTTATATGTTATCTTTAAGCAAAGGGAAACATCAACGATTAAAGCAGGAACTTACTTGTTTGTTTAAATTTGAAATATTTATATACTTTTAGACCTGCCTGCTTCTGTTTTCACGTTCCATGGAATTTGTCGATTTTGATCATATATAATTATTACAAAATAAAAAAATTTTATAGTTAAAGCACGTGTGGTTAAAACAGTAATACTTTAGTAAGCATTAGACACTTCTGTAGCAACTTATAAAACGAATCATTTAATCCTCGTGTGCTTCAGAATAATTTTCAAGTAGAAAAACATCAACATTCGTGTAAGTCGGAACCTTGCAGGAGATCAAAGCTCTATTAGAGCAGTAGCTCGCTCTACCTTTTTCAGAAACATATTTATCTTGTGAATAAAGTTTTTGAGGCTTATATTAGCTCATTCTGTCAATTTAATGAAAAAACTAAAGGTTGTTACAGTGGAATTGTCATGACTGTTCATTCGAAGCATTATTTTATCTTTACTTAATACTTTAAGTTTTGCACGATATGAACGTATC
>MU184081.1:105125-125619 GCA_016904865.1 Pissodes strobi | reverse complement strand
AAATAAATATTCAGGCTATTTGCTTAATTTTAAAATTTATTTTGTATTGTAAACAGCAAAACATAACTAAGACGATGTTTTTGTTCTCAAATTAGTTAAAGTAAGTATGAATAATGAAAATATTAAATTAATAAACACTAATAAAATAAGATAAAAAATAGGTGCAACAGTGGATAGATTCTTAGGAACATAGAAATACGCTGCTTAAACATATATCTGCAACCCTCTGAGGGTAAAATGCGAATTAAACGCAAAATTAAATGTATCAATTCCCAAAGTTATGAAATCAATAGTTCACAGGTTATTTTTAATTTAAACTAAACCTCACCCGTCCTCCTCTCTACTTTATGCAGACATCATTTACATCAACGCATGTTCGTCCCTAATATTGGCCGATTATAATTATGGGATCTTAATGAGAGCCGTGTTACCATTATCTTAACGTCTTATGTCGCAAGTTCGGCATTTTAAGTTTTGTCGCCTCAACTGCTTTTGTTGTTTGTTTGGACCAAGCTTCGAGTTTATTGTCTTTTATTGTTATTTCAATCATTAATATTTCTACTGTACTTTGCATTATTGATTCACTGATTTTCCAGACGGCAACTAAGGCATTTAGCACCATTCTCTTTTAGGCAAATATATACATTAAAATTGCATCCATTACACACATATACACACTGTTCAGCATACAAACCATGCACAATATGGATCTACAGGGTCTTTCGGGAGGAAAGGGAAATATTTTAAGGACGTATTCTGGAGGTCAAACTAAGAAATAAAGTCATATACTTAATCATGGATCCGGAAATACCTTCTTTCCGAGATACTGAGTGTCAAAAAAATATCATACTTTAAAATGATACGCCACTTTTTTTTTGCAAAATAGGTATTTGTTTCTTAATGAAGAGTGAATTTCAAAGAAAAAATGTATCTTGAGTTTTCTTGGTTGGAGAGATCGTTATCGAGTAATAATTAAAATGCAAACTGTTTTGAGATTAGTTTTTTCAGAAAATGCCTGCAGAGAAACAGTATTTTGATTATAACTCGAAAACGATCTCTCCAACTAAGTAAACTCAAGATACCTTTTTTCTTTAGAATTGACTCTTTAATGTAAAACCTTAAATAGTTTTCGAGATTTTTAAGAAAATCTGACTTTCCAATGTTTTTTTGACACTCTGTATCTCGGAAAGAAAGCATTTCCGGACCCATGTTATACGTTTTTTTTTCTTAATTTGCCCTCCCGAACACGTCCTTAAAATATTTCCCTTTCCTCCCGAAACACCCTGTATAGTGCACACTCACTCACACTCTGGTATTAATAAACTGTTTTATATTATTTAAAATGTTGACGCCCTGGCAATTCACATCTGAAACAAAGTTTCCTGATAAAGTATGTACTTGTTGTATATTTTCTTAATAAAAAACGGCATAAAGATATCATTGTGTTTTACGGGCAAATTGCTTTGTCAAAATGGACCAAGAGGAGGAAGTTCATTCTTCAGAAGAAAATAGTATATGTATTTCGCAGGACTAGTCTCTTCCATGACATTTTCTCTCCCAGAAAGTTCCTACAAACGAAAAATATTTCAAAATAATGGTTCTAGCTCATACAATTTATTGTTTCCATCGTACATATCCCAATCCAATTCGGCAAGACTGATGAATACTTTTGAGGCGCAGTATCAGTATCACATCAGTATCAGAAGGGGTGGTCCTGAGGGTGGCCCCTAGCGAGCCTTGCACCATCAATTGGGTCTGTTGTGCCCCCAGCCCGTATTAGAGAACCTCCAGGATGCCGGTCTTCCTTGCATGTCCTTCAGACTAACACGACGCACTGAATCTGACTCGATCAGCGTCGCGCCAAAGAATCTTACCCACGCAAAGGCGGAGCATTCCGTAAGTAGATGGTACGGGATCTCATCGTCCTCCATGCACCATCTACACTCCCCTCCACTGCAATTCCCAGCGGTCAGGTGCCGTCTAAACCTGCTCTATGTAGAATCCTGCCAGTGCACTGCACCCTTCCTTAGGCCCATCAACCCACTGGTATTATGAGCCTCGTTTGTCTCATCCCCGGAGCCGTCCGCCATACCTCTTCGGCCCGATCATCCGTCCAGGCCTCCAAAGCTATTTCGCGAACACTCTGGGCAATCCATACACAAGGATCAGATCCTAAGTATCTACGTATAGCGCCTTCTCTGGCTAAGGCGTTAGCGGCCTCATTTCACGGTACACCCGAGTGTCCCGGTACCCAGATCAGCGTAACCTTTTTGTGCTTTGCAAATTCAATCAACCAGCTCCTACACTCCCTCACCAACAACGACCGCGTGCGGACTGACTTCAGCGACATGAGTGCAGCTTTGCTGTCGGAGCAAAAGAAAATCCTCCTATCACCGACTCCCAGGCTCCCATCATGATCGCAAAAATTTCCGCTTGGAATACCGTAGTGTGCTCGCCCAGTGAGGTGGATAATTTCCGCCCCAGGGCCTCACAGTACGCACCAGCTCCAAACAGTATTCCCATTCTGTCTGTCATTCCCGTCTGTAAATCAGACTAGTCCATCCCAGGACCCCTTACTTCCCTCCATCCCTTTTTGAGGCGCCAGTACAAAACTCTATTAATCGTGCTAAGAGCGGATATTTGGTATTGCAGATTTTTCTTGATAGTCTGTAGCTATTTGAGTAGGGACTCCAAGGAATGATATTAATACGAAGCATTTATGGGCTATCGACAATAAGTCAATAACTTGAGATGACTAAGGTAGTGGTGACCAGTGACTGAATTGCACTTAGAAAATCGGTGGATACTAAGGATTGGCCTTGTAATACCTTAATAAATGGTAATAAGTTCTTCTCAATGGAGTGAAGAAAGACGTTTGAATTTGAATTTAAGGATAGTATTATCCATTACTACTGTAGCTCCTATTCCTTGAGATTTTAAGCCATCTGTGAAGATAAGTTTGCGCAATTTTAATTTTGCACAAAATTTAATTGCGGGATTGAGAAGGATTGATCTGTCAAAATGTTGGAGCTCAAGATTTATCAAATGAAGATTATTTGAAGAAGTAGGCAAAATGTTTTGAATTTCCCAAATTTGTAGAGATAAAAAAATATTAAGAAGTAATGATCTGGACTTAATGAATACTGTGAGGCGCGCTGGCGTCTCATGATGGTGCTAAAAGCTTCTACTGAATGCGTTTATCTAGTTTTGAATAGATTCGAGGATTTCAAATAAGATAGCCTTGCAGAATCATAAATAAAAATTCGCTAGAGAGACCTATGATCAGCAAACCGTTTGAAAGAGACCTGCTTTGGAATTAACTCTTGAATGGCACTGATGGAATCAAAGGTTCTAGGATATTTTTCCGTTGGAATAGCTCGACCTATATTGTATGTTGGGTACGTACCTTTATTATTTTCAATATATTATTATTATTTTTAAGAAAAAAGAACTGTTCAATTTCCACTACGTTTATTTAAACAATGACAATTGTTTCCACAACACTGAGTCTTCGTCAGGCACTAAATCTGATATGACGATGTTCGTACCGATATTAATAAAATGCAGGTACCCAATATCCAACAAAGATCGAGTTATTCCAACGGAAAAACATTCCATTATTCCATCCATTTCCAATTTTACCAAATAGACACTTTTGCCTTCTGACATTGTTGTTGGTCGAAGTGCGATATGACTTTTGCAGCTCTTACAAACTGTTTCAAATAGAGAGAAATATTTGTTAATGTTTTTTATAGATCTAGCTTATTTGAGGAAAACCAAAGATAAAAATTATAACTGAATTGAATAGTTAAATGAAGTGCATATGAAATTTTAGACAAAACTCCAAATTTCAATAATATATACGAGACTCAAAATAGGTGAGGTTACAACTACTTAGTCATTTCCTGGCAGTTCAGCAAATACTCTGCAACGTTCGCTAATTCACCTTTTAATAAAAAAAAAAATATTATTCTAAATACGATCGATAATCCTGTACATGCTGTTTTTTAATTATGAAAAAAGTTAACTGCAAATGATGACCCTGGTTTTAAAATTCTTATGAGCAAGTTTCGAAATAAAACTGCAACAATGATAATAATATTTGACGATGGGCGTGGAAGGTTTAAAATATGGGTATTGGGTGGAGCTCGTGCACATTTTACATGATGATATTTATTTTCGCAGTAAAGTATAAACCGCTATTGTGCAATTAACTATTACGCCTACAAATGTGATTTTGAAGACCACAGGAATTATAAGATAGGAGGTACCAAGTAACGGTCACGGAATCACATAAATTATGCGTGGCTTTAGGCGACGCCGTTTTTACCAAATCAGTAATTTTTCATAAAAATAAAACAATCTACGCTTATATGGAAAAGGAGAGAAATAATTATTAAAGCGAATACATTACATTAGCTACGTTGTAGTGATGTGCAAAAATTATGTATGGGATAAAAAAACGTATACTTGGTTCAGGACAATATATCAGATACTCTTTAAGTCAGTGTACTTTTTTTTATGGCCAAAGTCAGACTTATTTAGGGTGGTTTTAGGTACGCGTTGTAATAATTAAAGTGTGTTTAAGCTTTGGTTTAAATTCAGTCGCTTAGTTGAGAACTGTGACTTTTAAATAATTGTGTATAATAGTGTTTAGTGAATTGAAAACATGGCGTTAACCTGTTGTGTTCCCAAATGTAGATAAGAGGCAATTTTTTAATTTCAAAAGGAAGGGGAATTGAGACAGCAGTGGGTAAATTCAGTTAAGAGGGAAGAATCATTTGTTCCAACCAAGAATACTCGCTCAAGTTTTGATTCTCTATTTTTATAGACTAGTCATACACACTGTATTTTTGGTGGCTATGTCTAACATTACGTGCCCAACATATGATATTAATTAATTACGAGATTTTTCTATTTTTGCCTAAAAAGTGCTTTGTAATACCTGCTTATTTTACCTCTAGAGTGGTTTTATTATGTTCAATGACTGTGTTGACCGAAGTCTTGGTCTAACGCAAGTAATTGAAGTAAATATATATTTTAGGTGTGAGAACTCCACTTTAGGCACAATGGGCTGCATCTTATATTATGGAATATAAATACAAATTTAAATTTTTTTGACAATTATTTTTAATACTTTGGTGCAATACCAGGTATCTTGCGTAATTATCCCACCTGCCTATCAAAACCCCAGACATCCAAAAGAGGGTGCCCAAGCGAAAAGGCAAAAATTAGAGTAACAGCAAATTGAAAAAGTTTTAGCTGGGTGTTATGGTTGACAAAGTTTATCAAGTTGATACATTTTTCTCATCACTCAATGAAGCATACAGCAAAATAATAAATGCTAGCTGATAGCAAAGGGCAAACATAATAATATGTGTTTTATTAATATTGATAAAGCTCCTCAAGCTCACTTAAACTTTATTGTATTTATTTCTGAAAATCTGTTTACATCAATACAGCAAATGGGTGCTGCTGTCATCAAAATTGTATATGAAGACAAAAGCCAACTCAACTTACCTCGTGAAGTACATGATGTTAACGCATCAGAAAGTTCTTCTGGAAGCTGCTTATTTTCTAAAACAACGTACTGAACAACGTTCTGTAGAAGACAATTTAAACATTGTAAGTGATATGTTAACATCAGTAACAGATCAAATCCCAACTAAAAAGGATTTTATTATACTTTTAAAAGACAGATATCTTTATTAAACCCCACATCTGAATACGGTCACCCTATTTTGTAGCATTTTATTTTCGATATCACATGCATATAAATTTTTGTGCAGTTCTGGAAAGTCAAAAAAATATCTAAGTAACTATGTATTCTTGTTTTAGTTTATATATACTTCGAGATATATTTTAAATAAACCACTGTATATCATAGCATATTATAATTGTTAAACTATTTATAATAATTACTATGTTCTTTTCTGTGATGGATATGGCTCCCAAATGATTTTTTATTGTTATTTTGGTAAATGGCATGTAATTACCTATCAAAAATAATTTAGGTATGGATTTTTTGCAGTAAAAAAATAACAAGAGTAGTTCATATATGAATTAATACATTTTCCACTGTCAGAGCTTGCTCCCTACCCGCGACGCCATCTTAGATATCAGGCCTTCTAGTTCCAAGGGTGTTGGTTCAACCGGGTTAGTTTGGGTAAGCTTCCGTTAATTTTACCCCAACTTTTTCTGCTACATTGAGCATATATCTACTTAGATTCGTCCCAGGAGGTAGTTTCTATGAAGGGTCCAATGCTGCAATAATTTTCTTAAATATTCTACAACGGAAAATGGCTGTAGATGTAGGTCTACAATTATAAAATTTGGAATAAGATTATTGTAATACATTTGTTTATTTATTTTTGAATTGGAGTCTGTGTGAGTTGCAGTATTGTTTGAGTATGGGTTTTTAATTCATACAAAAGTAGTTCATATATGAATTAATACATTTTACACTGTCAGAGCTTGCTCCCTACTCGCGACGCCATCTTAGATATAAGGCCTTCTAGTTCCGAGGGTATTGGTTCAACCGGGTTAGTTTGGGTAAGCTTCCTTTAATTTAACTCCAACTGCTTCTGCTACATTGAGCATATATCTACTTAGATTTGTCCCAGGAGGTAGTTTATATGAAGGGTCCAATGCTGCAATAATTTTCTAAAATATTCTACAACGGAAAAGGGCTGTAGATGTAGGTCTACAATTATAAAATTTGGAATGAGATTATTGTAATGCATTTGTTTATTTCTTTTTGAATTGGAGTCTGTGTGAGTTGCAGTAATGATTGAGTATGGGTTTTTAATTCCTTCTTCTATTTATTGATGGTCTGGGCTCTTGTTGATTATTTATCAATTCTGATGCCGATGATGAAAAAGTAGACACTTAAAAAGTTAATTCTTATAGGTGGTTCGTATATAAGTAGTATGTGCTTCGTTGTCATTAACTATTCATTAATTTATTAATTAATTATTCAACTGATTTGTCGAAATATTAAAAAATTATCTGAATGCAAATTTTGTTTTACTTCATATAATAAAATTAAAAAGAAACGTGGTACCTATACTTACGGAGGAGAATTGACTCTCATCTGATTCCTCTGAACAATCTCATACTTATTTACCTTTTTGTTCCATATTCGGAGTATAGTGCTTCCTCACATACAATGAGGTGCTTTATTTTTAGATGCTTTCGAAAATTGAATATATTGCCACATGTGTTGCATTTTGCTTTCGTTTTTAAATCTTTTAAACTAAAATGAAGCCAAACAATACTTTCCTTGTTTGTAACGTTATAAATGTTGCAAAATACAGTAGTGCGATTTACTCCTTTTACTGGTCGATTTGTGTTAACGATACTCTCGCTACCTTACTTCTGGTGTTCCGAGCTGCTCGAAATGTACATCCGTTTCAAGCGCTACTAGACATATGTGGTATATATTCTTTTTTGAGAGAATTATCAGGCCTTCTCGACTGGACGCTCACAACGTTCAAACAGAGAATTTGGCCAATCTAAAATTATCGTGATTATTGTTGAACCTCCGGTCTAATTACTGTCTGCTTTCGTAGTGGAATTATTCGGCAAACATACTGTCCAGTGTAGTTTCTGCCGATGCCTAACTATAGGACCGTAATTAGTTGACTTAAACTTTTTGTACTGCATACATTTACCTTAGTGTTATGCTCTTACCGTAAGTCACACAATTACTTGGCGTATTTGTCTTATTAATTTAGCGATAAATGTTGTTAGTTCAAATATTTCATATCGATCATTTGATTTTGCGTACAATATAGTATTACTTTAATTGGTAAATATCTCGATAATGCTTTCGTGATTATCTGATTTACTTGTATATTACACTTACCTAGCGGCCTGAACGATAAGTTTTAATGTAATCAGCTGCTGCACGCCTCATAGCATTGAACGAGTTTATTTAGCTGCAATTTGTAATTTTAAGTTTCGTCTTTTAGTCATAAATATTTATTTGCTTGATCTATATCTATTTACATCATTGGTTACTTCATTGATTTAGTATCTCTTTATTGACTTTATGATTGATATTATGATATCGCTGCCATGAGATTTATTTAGATCAGTTTTGTTTAACAATCATTTTGCTTTTGCCCCTAGATACTTATTGCAAATGCACACGTTTTACAATTTTAAACATATTTTATATTAAAAACACGAAATATACCCTTTGCAGCATTTAGTTTCGGTCCCAACTCGAGTGACCATATTGGCTACAGCTTTTCTTAGTTTCACGGCCTTCTAGTCCAGAGAGTGCTGGTTGAACCATTATCTGCTGAAGGCCGGGTCATTTTGAAAGAAATATTTTTGGTTCTGAGGCTCTTTAAGCAAATAACAGATGAGTTAAGTACGGAGTGAATCCTGATACCATCTAAAATTACACCAATGATTTAGAGTTTAAAAACATGTGTAGAAAACGTCTCTTCGATACCCACCAAAGCAATCTACATGGACCGAAGATTAGGACAAAATGCATTTTCTAATATAAATGCTGTTGAAAAAATAAAAGGGATAATTTCAAATGAGATTACTGGGTTACAAAGTCATCACGAGAAACTTGACAAGACAAGAAGTAAAAATTAAGCGTCTATTTGGAACGCTTTTGATAAAAAAAAGGTTATGAAGGTAAAAAACAACATCATTGTCTGACAGTATAATAGAGATGCGAAGATATAATGAAGAACGTAATACTGAAGGACAAGAAGAAGCACTTCAGTGGTGGAAAAGCATGGGATTAATGTATCCAAGACTAGCTCGCCTTACAAAAAAATACTTATCGTAGTAGCAACATCCGGACCTAGTTAGAGGACATTTTCCAAAGCAAAGCTCATAGTTTCAGATAGAAGATCTCGCCTAAAGCCAGAAAGTTTTCAAAAAATTATGTTTTTAAATAGAAACTAAGGATTTGTAGAAAATTAGGTTATTAGGTTTATTTTTAATTTATTAAAGGTGCTTTACCTACCGGTTTTTAAATATTTACTTACCGGATTTTAAACATTTACTTATATTTAATATAACTTTATCAAAGCAAACTTTTACATTAGGTGTCTAATAATCAGTGTTAGGGTAAAAATACACGTATTTTGTTTTTTATATTTTTATTTTCTTTATGTTGTCGTTTGTAGGTTTTTGTTGTTTTAATTTGTTTGCGCTAGTGAATTTTCTTTGAAACTTTCCATTGTTACTTTTTTCCATATTTTTAAAATGTCTGATGTTACAAGTTATGGTTTTATTGCAATTCAATAAAACAAAGAAAGTATCCAAATCAGTATCCATAAAAATGTAACCCATTCAATGATTAAATATTCGATCCTATCCGATACCTAAAAGTATCTAAATTGCACATCACTAGTACGTCGGGTGTTTTTATTACCAAAAAACATTTCAGTTACATAAATAATCGGTATACATACTTACTTTTAAGGTCCTAAAACACTTATTTAACGAATAGAATAAACAAAATTACTACCGTTACTGTCTTAAAGTCGTTTACCACAAGTATAAACGAGAACGACCTGTTTTTCAAACGGTACCTAGTTATAAACAAAAAATCCCCAAATACTATTAAAACAAAAATATAGTCTGGGCAAGAATGTCGAGATCTGATTTGCCCTCGCATTTGCCTATTTCATAATTTGTCTCTGTAATTAGAACTTGATTCATACACAGCTCCAGATTATAACCAGAGCTTAACTGTCAAAACCTTCCTTCTATATTAATATTCCACTGTAGGTGCTTCTTATATTTCATATGATATAATAGAATACAGCTTATAATAAAGGAACATATAAGTATTACATGGAATCCAATTTCATAAAATATATAATTAACTTCTTTAGCGCGGAAGCTAGTTTATGTACTTTAACATTTAAGGTCACTAGCAGCAATTATTTTTACTATAAGTTCTGACTTCGAGGCAAGGAAGAACATGATTAACCTCCACTGCCTTCTATTTAATTTCAAACTGTGCGTGCATCACACTTCCCTTCCGTAGATTAAATTTCAGAAGTTCAGCAACTTCAGTGCTAGAAAGATAACAGTGCATGAGATGGCACATTGCCGAGTATTTAATCTATGTTTCAATTAAGAGAACAAGATTTACAAAATGCTTAATCAGCAATTTAATTCCAATAGTTCGAGCAAAAAAGAATATAGACTAACCCGAGGACTAACCCAAAGTTACGCTGTTGAACGCGAATATTTGTGTTCTAATTATCTCGAGTGATGATATCGGCCAAGTTTCGAACATGTGATTGTGCTTGTTGATATATCTAGCTGCTTGCAGATTATATAATTTTGACTAATGTGAATAAATTATATGTTCTACAATATGATATAATTTAAAATTACAAGAGGCTGAAATATCAATTTCAATTTAGTACTTTCAGCAGGTAAAAGAAACAGCCAGTATTAATGACTCAGTGGCGGAGTACCAATGGATCCGCCGCCCGGAACCAATGTAAACTTTTTATTATGGTTTACCTGGAGGTATGGAGTGTGCAGAAAAAGCGCGTAGATCACGCTCAAATGTTGGTAATTTTTTTTAATAACTATTAGATGTTTGCCCACCATTAAATTTACTTTCTTATGAAGTCGAGAACAATGGCCAACTACCATGTTTGGATACTTTAGTGATTGGGAACGATAATAACACACTAGGATTTGATATGTATAGAAAAAGTACTGCCACTAACCGATATATTTCCAATGACTCCTTCCACTGCGACCAACACAAAATGGTCAGCTTTCATTTTTTAGTATGATTAATTTTCCTCTCAGCAGAGAAAGATTTAATAATGAAAAGGAAACAATTGATGGACACATCTCAGACACATTCACCATTAATGCGGGAGTGCCTCAGGGCGCAATACTTTCACCAACTCTGTTTCTCATCTATATTAATGACCTGCTGACCGAAACCAATAATCCTGTTTACAGTTTTGCAGATGCCAGTAACCTTGTCTCCCAATTTAGATCAGGAAATCCTTTACCAGCGACTGGTAAAGGTTTGGCAGACAATAGCAGATTACAACAATGAATCAATATCTGGAGAAAGATCGAACTTGTGGCGACAGGAATTTGGTCCAGTTCAATGCAGTAGAAACCCAAGCAGCCACGTTTACCAAGAAAGGCAATACGGTGAATCCCGATATTATTATGACAGGATTGACCATTCGTTCATCCTCGTCAATCGGACTACTGGGTGTCTAGGTCAACAGCAATATGTCCTGGCATGACCACGTTGCTAACATCGCAAAACCGTGCTTAGAATATTGCTCACACATCTGGGTTGCCGCACCTAAGCACGCTCTAAAGCTGCTGGATTCCATTCAGAAGAGAGCCGTGCGTCTCGCTGAGACGGGATGCGGATGGTCGGCAAAGTGGAATTTATGGAATTGGATGTATGGATTGTAACCAAAAATACGAAGGGCAAACTAGAAGATCTATACAAACGAGATTCGAGGAACACACAGCTCATTTAAAGTATGGTAGAACAGAAAAATCAAGTGTTGCTGAGCATGCTTTTTTTTGATAATAATCATAATATATCTGAGACTGAGAGGAGATTATCATTTTAATGTACCGCTTAACCAGCCTCTTCCGTCGGATAACTTGATTCCAACTGAATCGACGACTAAAAAAGAGGTGGGAGTGTAATAACAGTTCGTAACTCTGAAAACATCAAGGTGGTGCAAAGAAATCCATGCCGATCGGCAATACGCCATGCTGTACGCCTTGCACTACGTGTAGATCAGTGGGATAGATTCTCCATGAACATCTTCAATTTCATTCTTCCACAAAATTCAGATTGTACAATCTCTTAATCTGGGTGATTATCAACAACGAATCCGATTTTGTGAGAATATGCTCAGGAGGCTTGAAGAAAACGACGACTTATTGAATACCTTGTGGATGAGCAACGAGGCGCATTTCCAACTCTCTGGTTTTGTGAATAAACATAACTTCAGACATTGGGCGGATGCAAACCCACATTACCTCATGAAACGCCGCTTCAATCTCAAAGAGTTACAGTATGATTCGGGCGATGGAATCATCGCTCCTTTTTTTTCAAGGATGAGGCTGAAAATGCTGTTACTGCTAATTTTGAGCAATACGTTGCAATGATTCACATACCACAACTTCTTTATGAAAACACACTTTCTCAGCAAGACGGGGCCAGAAAACAGGGCACATTGCAACTCAGCAAGACGGGACCAGAAAACAGGCCACATTGCAAGAATTTCAGTAAATGCTGTGAAAGCTTTGTTCCCGGGCCGTGCCATTTCTCGACTACTAACCAACTACTCAATAACCCAAACTATCCAAGCCGTCAAACAACGCATTTAAGGCGAGATTGAAGCAATACACATCATAAGCTGCGTGAAATCATGCAAAACTCCCAGGTCCGAATTAAAGACTGCATCAATTTTAGTGCCTATGTAATAGATTTTTGTATTGTACGCCAAATGGCTATTATTGTACTTTATATTTAGGTACACATGATAAATTAATAAAAAATTCAATCTTTAAGAAATAATTAAATTTTGAAATCATCCCGTTTCACTGAAGAACCGTGTTATATATTATCAGTTTTTATTATTTTGTAAGTTTAAATTATAAACATTCCCTTTAATTTTGTAATAAATAAATATAGGTATAAGCAAATTACTATCAATTTCGATTCAGTATTGTTCGCAGATAAAGGAATACAGCCCGTTTATGATTTTAAACAAAGGAGCCGACATCTGCCCTAATTGAGTGCCGATTTTCTCCCAGCCTTCTGCACTTGTTGCTGTTTCTCTTCGATTCAGAATAAATTAAGGGTTCTACAATTTGTTACAGAAATATCTAACGCTTACTAGTGTGTCACTCTTTTACGTATTTTTTTATATTATCGAAATCGACAATTCCATTGAATTTCGCAATAAACAAATATAAAAATAAACTATGATATTTGAACTATCCACTTCAAGTCATTACTGTTAGCAGAAAAAGAATACAACATTATTAACTTTAATAATATTTAATTAATTTTAACAATGGGGTTTCTGTTCTAATCGCGCGTCGACTTCTTTCAAGTTTCCGTCTTACACCCTCGTTGATGTTTCTTTTCGCTTGGACAATACATATGGAAAATTATTCTCAGTGATACGGGGAATTAACTATATAGTCCAGGAAGCAGTGGATTTTGTACTTAATTTACCAGTCGGTGTATATCTCTTAGTTTTGTCTATTAGTGACACTAATTAAGAATTTTTGAGTCTGGCAAAAATGTTCCGATGGGTTCCAAAGATAAAAAAAAATGAGTCAACTATTTTCCTCGTTATAAATCTTTTCCATTTACTAAAGTAGATCATGAAACTTACGAAAAAAGCAATAATCTGATCTCTGACAAATTTGCAGAACTGCCAAAATATGAGAAATTAAAAATATATATAAATTCTAGTTTTTCACCTGCCAGACGCATTTGCCATGCTTACAGATCAGACATACTTTTTCTTACTTAACTTGAGTATACCCTTACTACTAAAACCATATGAAAACCATTTTCATCAGTGGAAAAAACGTGCAGCGCATTTGTAACTTCTGACGCATTTTCCGCCTTAACCCCCCATCGGAACACCCAAATTTTATTATTTCAAAATTTTATTTTAGGAAATAGACGATTTCCTTCAATTTCGGAATACTTACTACATTATTAATTTCAATTCAGTACTGTTAGTAGACAAAATAATACTGCCGCTATTAGCATAACCCAAAATAACTGCAAATTTCTGATAGCACAATGGAGTGTCGTTATACGCCATTGTTTTGGAGACATATTTTGGATAGGGACGTCGAATTCCGGGGTAGATAAGCGAGTGGCTCGCGGAAAGATGTAACCAGATCACGCCTAAAATTACTACTTTTTGGTTTTTCATGATAGGGTTTTGCATTTTGTACAGACAGTGACATGAATTATCGAATCACATACTCTTTCAAACTATAACATCATCCTTATTGAATAACCTAATTGCAATGGCAATCACTGGATTACGAAAATAACGTCATTCCAGTAATCGTCATTAACGTCAAATATTGGAAGAAAAGATTATTAATTATCAAGTGGTTGCCGTTTTGCAAGTGAATGAACCATCCATCATTGCATCTTCAAACTAATTTATTCATTTTTAAAATAAACCAATTCGGTGTGAGACATGGCTGTCAATTATTGGCTCAATGAGTCTCAACAACTCGATCCTCCTTTGGCTTTAGAATATAACACCGAAAAAAAAAACATCTATAGCAGAAGCCATAATTGAAGCTCTTGAATAAACATTAATGGGAACAATACTGTACAAATCAAGCGGAAAATCCCAAAATTTTGTGCAACAATGTTAACTTACTTTCAACAGATACATATTCAAATGACAAGGACCATGCTGCCAGATTAGACGTCTGAAGAAGAGAGTGAAGATAGTACGGTAGATATTGATTTATTTGAAATTGAACGAGACTTTTAAGAAACTGATTCAGCAAACAAGATATCCATTGAAGATTATTTATTGGCCAAATTATTTGAAGGCCAATCAAGTAACCCAAAACAATGTTTTAAAAGAACGATGATGACATCTCTAGTGTAAATAACACAGCTGTGTTAGAGAAAACTGCCTCGTCCGTTGTTACTTTTGACGACAGAATCAAATATAAATTTGACAAACTTGTCGATATATGCGAGGTATTTTAGTTAAATTTTCTTTTGATTCAGTTTTCTTCGTTCCATTTTTTAATAATTTTGTTTCGTTATCGTTATCATTATTGTGAGCATGCGCAGTACTAAAATCTAATCACCCTGACTTTATTAACGATAACGGTTACCGTTAATTACGAAAAAATAAGAAAGGGGTTATCTTAATCGTGGTTATCCCATGGGCTGCAACGTTGCCAATGCATTTAGAAGTTACTAACATTCTTTTGTTTGGCGAAATTTGATTGATTATTCGATGACAAATTTGAAAACGTATAGAAATTATATTTCTATTCGTTAACTTGGAATATTAATAAGTTACTTTAAGAAACTTAAACATAATTTTTGCATTTTTAAACACTATAGGACATTGTTATTTTTTGGAATAAATAATTTGGCAACATAAGAAAAAATCATACGGGTATGGATATGAAGTAATTGAAATGACAGTGTCAAATTTGAATTCCGAAAATAAACTCAAACGTCCTATTCCAACTGGATAACATGGAAATCTAAGTTTGGGTTAGTCTGGGTGGTTTTGTACTATATTCATACTATACAAATAAGCAAATGTCATTTGTCATTGCCGTTATTTTTAAGGAAATCTCCTTTATGAAAGGTGTCATAATCGTTATCGATAATAACGTTAACACCGCCCAAAACTGCTATTAATTATAGTTGGCTAAAAACTCTCTAATGTTCCTACTTATTTACGTTATTTGAAACTGTCAATGACTTGGGTGTTAGTTATTGGATCACTGTCAATGGCAGAGGATTTTGACTGTCAATAACTGGACGTTTGTAGCTATTTATTTGTTTTTTTAATAAATTTACGGAATGAGTTGATATAGACCCAGCAACTTCTTTTACAAGATAAATATGGTTCTAAGTGCAATAAGTTTTTTATTACGAAAATCTTATTAGGTTTATGTTTTTCCACTTGAAAATTAAGAAAAAAATGTTTCACGGGGATTAGATTATACGTGTTATAAATTGATACAGAAGAATCTAATGTTTGTTTTAACCCTATATCACATTTAAATATTTTGTAATTTTATATTATCAAAATCGACAATTTCCTTAATTTCAATTCAGAAGCGTTAGTAGGAAAATGTAAACAGCCACGTCTAAACGTACATAAACATTTTAGAATTTTAAACAAACAAGTGGGTTTCTGCTCTAATCGTTGATGACCTCTTTGCTTGAAGATATCATAAAAATAAAATTATTCTTCGGAATAAATTATATGTTTCAATTATACAGAAGTATCTAACGCATACTTCACTTACTTACTTGCTTAATTACTGTATTAGCCATACGGGTTTCGTGTTTAACGTATCAGATTTTATTATTTTGTAATACGTAGAAATATAAATAAATTACAACACGCTCAATTAACAACTTCAATTTAGCACTTTCAGCAGGAAAAAGAAATCGACCACTATTAACGACCCAATGGTGGATTAAGACCAGACACCACCTGGGGCCAATCTAATCTCTTTATTATTGTGGCGTGGACCACGTCTATATTTTGCCAATATTTTTCAAAAATTATTTGATGATATTTTTTATGAGAACCTAGAGTATGTGAGCATAAATTACATATTTTTTAAATAAATTTAAAATACAAAAGCCAAGCTTTTTTTCTAAAAAAAAAATACGAATAGATATACCCTATGAAACAAAATAGTCTAAGTAGAAACAGAATAAAAGTGAAAGTGCGTTAACTTAAACAAATCAGCAAAAAATATCGATTAGAAAGATTAATTTAAAATTTAATTTAATTTAAAATATATATAAACACATTACTTATTTTGTTTAGTTTAAGAAATGAACTTACAGATAAGAGATTAGATAGTTACATAGTTATTTAGTGAGTAAAAGAATACTGACTGAAACATGTACGTTTTATTTTATATTTATAAAACCTTACTTTGAATTTAGTGGTGGCACCATTTCGCCGCCCCTTTCACCCAGCGACTTAGGTTAGTTTGGGTTAGTCCCTAGCTCCCACTTTAAGTAATTTCCCTTAGCTCCCACTTTGTCATTCCTGTTAGTAGAAAAAATAATGCAGTACTATTAACTTTGCTAATATTTTTTATTTTTAAAGAGTTTCTGCTCTAATCGGGCGTCGATTTCTTCCAAGTTTCCGTCTTATGCGCTCGTTAATATTTCTCTTTACTCGGACAATACATAGATAAAATTACTCTGAATTATACTGGGAATTAAGGATACGTTATATATTTTGACTCAGAAGTATCTGATTTTTACTAGTGTATTATTATTATAACAATATATATTTTACTGTCAAATTTTATTATTTTATAATTTAATTTTATGAAAATTAACAATTCCATTTGTAACAGTCTGATTTTGCTACTATAAAAGATTATAATTATTTTATTTTATATGCTGCATTTAGCAACAAAAGATTCTATATTTTGTGGTAAGAATTATTGAGTATTAACCTCTTCGGTTAATTAATTATAAATTCATTTATTTGATTTGTTGTTAATAAGTTTAGCGGAATTCGCGTTGCAGCATTTATTAATATTAATTAATTTTATTATACATACGATCATTAATAACTAATACGCCATGGATGGCGTAGTAATACTACAAATAAACAGTATTTAGGTATCCTAAGTACAACTGAGGTATTAAAATAAAATCTCTGATGTCCGGCTGTAGCCTAAAAAATATCTGTGGTTACCTAAAACTTATTATATATAGAGTCAAAAGGAAGTCAAAGTAAATAGGTAAGTACTAACTAAGTAGGCATTATTATTATAAAGCCACAAAATAAAAACCTTAAGGGCCTGTTTGTTTACTACCGGCAGACAATACGTGAATATTAAAACGCACTTTGTACAAAAGCAATCAGTCCCTAACTATAAACTATCAGTATTTATTGTATAATGTAGAATAATTAGGAAGTATAGTGTAGTGTAGTAGAGTTCAGGGTCTATTTTCACGCACACAGGGCGATGCCCTTCCCATTAACACAATAACCTGCTTTGTATAAATTGTTCACTGCAAATGCATAAATTTCACAATTTGAAATATATGTTATATTTAAAACTTAAGTCCTAACGGGGGTGGCCCTTAGTTTCACGGCCTTCTTAAGGAGTTGTATGAGCCATTATTGTCCCGCCAAATAAATTTATTTATTTTTAAAATGATTCAGGTGTTCGACACCTCGGCTGTCAATTTCTGTTTCAGTCAGTGTCAATAACTGGATTCTCCTTTGGTTTTAGAATATGGCACACACGAAAAACGACCTAGCCCTAGAAATGACTGATGTTTTTGGACAAATAGTCACTACTTTAATTTATAATTTAAACGGAAAATTGCTAAAATTTTGTGCGAAGTGCCCCACAACAATTTTAACATTTCAAGAAACACTCTTGGTACAATGAATTATTTTCCTTCAATAGAGACACTGTTGACTATGATGTCATAGACAAAGGCCAGCTATATACATTGGACGTCTGAAGAAGATTGAAAACAGAGTGAAGATAGAACCGCAAATATTGATGTTTTTTTTTAAATTGAATCAGATTTTCAAGAAACTCATTCAGCAAGGTATCCATTGGAGACTATTTGTTGGTCAAGTTTTTTGGAGGCAAGCGTCAAGCAATGCGATACAGATACGTTCATATCGTGCAAAACTTAAAGTATTAAGTAAAGATAAAACAATGCTTCGAATGAACAATCATGACAGTTCCACTGTAACAACCTTTTATTTTTTCATTAAATTGAAAGAATGAGCTAATATAAGCCTCAAAAACTTTTTTCACAAGATAAATATGTTTCTGAAAAAGGTAGAGCGAGCTACTGCTCTAATAGAGCTTTGATCTCCTGCAAGGTTCCGACTTACTCGAATGTTGATGTTTTTCTACTTGAAAATTATTCTGAAGCACACGAGGATTAAATGATTCGTTTTATAAGTTGCTACAGAAGTGTCTAATGCTTACTAAAGTATTACTGTTTTAACCACACGTGCTTTAACTATAAAAAATTTTTATTTTGTAATAATTATATATGATCAAAATCGACAAATTCCATGGAACGTGAAAACAGAAGCAGGCAGGTCTAAAAGTATATAAATATTTCAAATTTAAACAAACAAGTGAGTTCCTGCTTTAATCGTTGATGTTTCCCTTTGCTTAAAGATAACATATAAATAAAATTATCCTTCAAAATAAATTATATGTCTTATAGTTATACAGAAGTATCCGACGCTTGCTTACTTGCTTAATTACTGTATTAGCCATGCGTGTTTCATGTTTTACTTATCCGATTTTATTATTTTGTAATTTAGTCTTGTCAAAATCGACAAGTTCTTTAAATTTCGTAATAAATAAATTACGAAAAGCTCAATTATCCACTTCAAGTCCGTAATGTTGGCAGAAAAAAAACACAGCAATATTAATTTACATTAATATATTATAATTCTAATCGTTGTAGACTTCTAACCAGTTTCCATTTTACTGATATTTTTAAATTATCATGTATAACACCATAACTACCTAAAAATTACCGAAAATTCCGAGAAAAGGGGTGTTGCTCGGAAGCTGCATGAAATTATTTTCTTTATTGTTTCAAAGTATAAATAGCAATATCCCATTTTCTCAGAATTATCCGGTTAATTTTTAAACACGAATGGTATTCACTGGAGAATTTACCGATAACTTTTTATCAAATTACGTGTTTAGCTTTAAAAATTGACATTGATATAATCGCAAGTCGATTTTCGGTATCAACGTCATCGTAGGTGAATTTTGATCGGGGTGTGTTCACCTGCTGGGATATGTGTGGCAAAATATCATATATTATTATAATATAAAAGGTACTGAGCAGAGACATATTTTTGACCTTCCCTGTATTTTTAAAACAAACCAAAATAACCAATCGATGTAATTTGTTTCTGAACCAAAAAAAAAAAACATTTGAACCAAAAACAAAAGACTTACGCCATGGATGAACTGTTTTTTAAATGGAATTCTCTGTATAATACTACATTTTTGGACTGGCTAGAGAAATCTAAACACATTTCGTGTATAATATCCTATACCTTTCTTTAGCTATTTACGAAATATTGAATTTGAAAGTCGGGCATTTTGACACTTTGACAGGCTCTAAAATATAAACTTCACGAAATTAAAAAAAAACGGTTTGCACATTCCTATCTTAGATTTTCATAAGCTATCAAAGTAACTTTGAATTTAACCGGAGGTTCAAAAGTTCCGGTTAATTTTATCCGCGGGTTAACTTCGAAGTTATTGTCATTCCATGGCTTATGAAAACCTAAGATAGGAATGTGCAAACCGTTTTCTTTGATCTCGTGCGGTTTAAATTTTAGAGCCTGTCAAAGTGTCAAAATGCCCGACATTAAACTGTCAATATTTTGTAAACAGCTAAAGATAGGTATAGGAAATTATACACAAAATATGTTTAGATTTCTCTAGAGAGTCCAAAACTGTAGGAATATACAGGGTGTTTCATTTAAAAACAGTTCATCCATGGCGTAAGTTTTTTATCTTTTGGGTCTAATGCTTTTTGGTTCAACTTTTGAATTTATTAGAAAAGAATACAGTGAATGGCTATTTTGGTTTGTTTTAAAAATACAGGAAAGGTAAAAAATAATCCCCTGTTCAGTCTTCGTTGGAACACCTCTACAGTTAAAATTATCGGTAATTTTAGGATGAACCCAATTTGAGGCAGAAAAAA
>MU184081.1:71475-100125 GCA_016904865.1 Pissodes strobi | reverse complement strand
TTGATTCGAGGAGGAAATATGTATCATCTCTAGTGCGAGGAAGGACAACCTTCGAAATTCATATAAAAGAAAACAGTTGTGCTATATCCACGCAGTTGCGTATGTTAGGGTCTACTTTGCACAAAGCCTACATACAACGAACGTACTTCAAAAAAGAGACTGTTTGGCATGAAACTTCAAAGGACAGTTTTGGTCTTTAGTGAGGTATAAATAAACATTACATTTCAAACAACTGACACGAGACCTACTTTTGCAACCTTCTATACGGTAAAATCTTGCAGTGGTTAGGGTCTAAAAATGATCATAACCATCCAGTTTTTTATCCTCGCCTGGTAGAGAGTTTGTCGAGGTTCTGAAAATGATCATATCCATCCAGTTTTTTTTTATCCTCGCCTGGTAGAGGAGTTTGTCGAGGATCTGAAAATGATCATATCCATCCAGTTTTTTATCCTCGCCTGGTAGGGGGGTAGGCCTATAGTTTTGCAGTCATGGCAGTATTTCTGTTTCTTCACCTTCTTCGTTTCTGGAACATCTGATATTTTTCTTTTAGAAGTCGTTAATACACACTCGACCAACTCCATTCGAAAATTTAGCAGATCTTTAATTTTTGCTTTTGAAAAACCATTAGCTCTGCAATCTTCTCGGTATACCTACCGTCCAGGTGCTAACTACTGCTATGGTCCAAAAAATGAAGACTAACTTTTAGAGTCCATTTTTTGTTTTTTATCAAGTTCTATAGTATTCAAGTTGCTGATCATTTACGTCAACGCCGTCCATATTATCATTGTAGCATCTTACTATTTCATCTAACTTCCAAGTGTGTTTTTTTCTTTTTGCACCATCTTTTAACGGGTTTTTCATGTTTAATACCAGATGCATTTGAAAGCAAAATAACAGTTTTTGAATCACACTATTTTACTGCCACCGCTGTCACCTCCCCAAGCCCCCTGTCTGTCAAAAAGTCCACGTTATTAATTATGTTGAGCATAACTGTCCCTGTTCCATAAATCATTAATTCACTGATCCGATTAACTAACGAAGGGGTAGTAAAGTACCTATCAAAATGTAAGAAAGATCCCTGGGGTAAAGTAAAGGTGAACAAAGTCTCAAAATAACTGCAGGTCCTAACCCATATTCTATAACTGGAAGTGGAGTGTTCTGTCCTTGATAAACCTTAAAATCGAGGGCTATAGTTATTGATTGATCGACTGATTTTCAAGCAACCATTTTTAACGGATTCTATTATTGGCTGAACTTTCCATAACCTGTTTGTATAATGATTATCCGATGGATGATCTATATCGAGAAAATTCAGACACGTTCTAAGTACAATGAAACGACCATTAGGAAAGCTATCAGCAACACTCTGCAGTCTTATTCATGTTTTCCAATACTAGTGCAAACTGGGATAGAAGATCCAACCACAAATATGATGTGCTCCATATAGTTTTTTAATTTCAGCCGGCGTTATATTAAGTTATCTGCCTCTTTTAGATAAACAATACATTTCGTGTACATAACTGGTGAAAGTGGCCATCTGGTAAGTATTTTGAAAGTATGATACCGGAGTTTGAATTACAACTTTGTTATTAGTTTTTACTTGTTAAAATTACTTACATTTATTGCGAAAATTCCGACCATGCAGCTTGGAAGACGAACGGGTTGAAATGACCAAAATAAAACCAGGTGCTACGCTTTCGGGTGCAATTCATTAACTGATACCCACACAAACGGTGTCTTCCGTTCAGAACGATTTCGCGATTTATGCGTTTAGGAGCATTTTGAACCGTACCTACGCAATCGTGTAGCCACGTACGGAAATGGATAATTATTTTTGAAGATCTCATTGAGTAGTTTATGGCCCTAAAATTTTACGTCAATATTTTCATCCATAAGGAAATGAGAGTTCAAATAGTAAACGAATCAAGCGGAAAAACGTGTTTGCTTAGACATCAACTCTAACTTTATCAGATTGGCATTTTATCAGCCAGGCATATACTTCTTGGTACATTTAAAACCAATATCGGTAGTTGCAAGTACATTTTTCATAATCAATATATAATAGATATCTTGCACCATTCGTGCAGTTTTGGAGCTTTTTTACCAAGGGGGAAATCTGCAAAGGGCACCTGGGTGGAAAGCTGAGTAGTGTCGGAAACGGACACCGCCTGCCGACTAAAACGTACCTCTGTTTTTTGAATTTCCAGGGCCAGGACCTCTAAAACCTCCAATCTTTTCCAATGTAATTCCGCTTGCACCACCTTTGTTATGCTTGGCTTTGTATCTTTCCGTCTATCTTTGCGTACAAATATAGTGATGATCTCTTTATAAGATGGGTTTGCACCATGTTAATCACTCGCGTGGAGAGTTCATGTAATTCGCATAGAGAGTTCTCCTTATCTTTCGGGCGCCGATAGTACACCCATTGCCTAGCTCTATCCTGTCTCGACGTAGACATTGTTCGCTTTTCATGTCAGGAACTCTAACGAGTTCTCACTGAAGATCCCGTTGTTTCTGGTAAATCAGGGCGCGCGCGGGGTATATTCTCATTTGGTGTGATTATTTTCTTATGTGGCTATAAGTAGCCCCACACTGCTGATCCATAGGTGGTGTGGCTGCAGCTCTAGTCGTCGCGAGATTTGTTTTTAGACCCATCCGACTGTGCCTGTCTATAAGGATGTATATCACCCCTTGTCTTTCTTATGACCCTGTCAATATGACTCTTCCATGTCAACACCGGAGTCTATGATGATGTCCAGATAGATGACCTTCCTGGACCATTAAATGTTCTCCGTCGATGTTGACTCTGGGGGGAGGGGTCAATTGCCGTTTTTGGAATGTGACTTTTCTGGGCGTTGATCTTAATCTCCAACACTACCAGTCTGCTATCGGGTCCGCTTCTTCCTGTAGCCTTCTGCAGATGACGTCGGAATTGCGGTGTTGGGTAACAATGGCAGTGCTATCTGCAAGCATTGTTGTGGGCATCTTGGGAATGTTGTGGCTGTAAACATTGTATAACTGTAAGCCCAGTACCTATCCTTGTGATCTATCCTGACACTGAATGTTATGTCTCTTAAATAGTACTGCACGAGTCTGGCAATCTTCTCTGAATAGCCGATGGAGCATATCTTGTGCGCCATCCCGTCGTGCCAGACTTCGAGTTCTGTGGAGTGTCGACTAATGTAGCTGCCTCGACCTGATTCTTTTGACAAGAATTCGTTCACAACACTTTGTATTATTGCCACCTAAAAACCATTTTATCACGTAAGATAGTAGTTTTTCTAAGTTTAGTTGATTAAAGTTTCGGATATATACCTATTATTACTTCTTTTTTTTTAATTATGCTTATATAATTTTAATCTAACGCCAGTTAAATATTCTAATTTTTTTAATCTCGTGCTTATTAACAATTCGTTTTACCTGGAGAGCTTTAATAGGATGACATCATTAATAGTAATTTTTCTAGCCATTTGAATGGCTCAATTGATTTATTACTTGCAACAGGTTTTTGATTAAATATTTACCTTTAATGCCACTTGAATGTTAACTGAATAGGAGATGATCGACTAGGATAGGATAGGACCTCTTAACCAGTTATATGGCATTGTATTGATATATCAAATTCCAATTTTGACAAAGTGCACAAGTTTTTTACTGCTTGCTATTCCAAAAGGTTTAATTGTATTATTAATCATTTTTCTCTTTAAATTTCTCATTTTAACAAGCAGATTTGTCCTCGAAACGTCGGATCAAAATACTTCTAATTTTAATACCCTTATAAGGCTATTTTAGCAAATTAAAAGATATCAAAAAATTAACCGGTGCTGTGCTAATAGAATTTAGTACCGAAATCAAACCACAATCAGCACTGAAGTTTTAAAAAATAGACTTTGAGGTGTCTACCACTAAATGTTGTAAAAGGCGTTATTGCATGCAAGAATCTTATAATGTGCTCTGAGCAAGAAATATTGAACAACCGTAAGGATCAAGCCGTAGTACGAACTTATAATAGGATTCTCTAAAACAGATAAAGCACTATCAATCACTATCATCAAAAGTTTTCGCTGGCTTTCACTCAGTGAAAATCAGGATTCATATCCCAAACACTTTTACGTTGTTTTTCCAGCAGTGGCTTAAACCATAAAGTGGCCCAATGCAAAGAACCAAGAACATGTCTTTCAAGTGACCATTCTGTCATCGCGGGCGCCAGAAGTAAACTGATTTCCTTCGGTATTTACTGCAAAGAAAAAAACTTCGCGGATGCATCGCATTTACTGCCAAAAAAGAAGAGTATATCATAGTTTGATGTTAAAATACATTGATCTTAATTTCCCACCAAAACGTCTATCAAACTAGTCACACCTGTAAGGTCAATCTACTCAACCTGATCTCTCGCTCGGGGAAAATATCTCCTCAAGCTCCATCATCTTGCCTTTTCCTCATTCTATCCTTCCTAAATTCTTGTTTCCTCGGATAATTTCCTTCTACCCAGACTAACCCAAACCTAAATTCTCTTTAGTCCTCTCATCTTCCGCGCCTTGCCTTATTTCAAACAAAATCGTCTAGCTCCCCCAAAACTTTTGAACTTCAAATAATTCCCAGTCATCCTCTTCCAACCTGGACACAAAACATCGTTGAAGTTAATTAAATTCCGCGTACTCTTCAATAGAGATTCTCCAAGATGTAGAAATAAGTAATAAACTCCAACTCTCCTAATTTAAACACCGTAAATAAATAATAGCTAATATTAATGCATCATTTTTCTCAATTCTCCAGTGGAATATTAATGGCATTCTACCTAAACTCGAATACTTACATATCTTAATAAAAATGTATTAAATTATTTCCCTTTGGTCCTCTGCCTTCAGGAAACAAACTCCAAACAACTGTGACCTTATAACAGACTATAATATTCACCATACTAACAGAACAGATTCTGCTGCATCTCAGGAGACATAACAACCCACATCCACGAGTCAGTAGATTATAAAACGTAAACATAGTATCAAACCTTGAACTATACTCTTCTACGTCAAAAAACTACCATATTCGTTATTTGCCTCCTCCCTTAACTCACACAATCTCCTTTGAAACTCGTCCTTCACCTCCACTAGAGAAACAATAATAGAATATGAAAATAATCTCTCTTAAATCATACAGCCCCACATTTCTTTTGTAGTTTCTCTGGATCTTTTTCAGCCCTAGATCTGGCAATATGCTCTTACTCTCCTCATCGACTTCCAGTGGGGCATCCTAAGGGACACCCACGGTAGTGACCATTTCCTAATTAAGTCCTAAATTCATCCCAAGCTGACCCAGCTTCGCTTTAACAAATTTGCTGCAATCTTGAAAAGCTGATATACCTTAACTTAACTATAAGTCCTCAAATCCAGACGGTTTTATATCCAACTCCAAATCTAGACTAAATAATGCAATTAAATATTAAATTCCTAAAGTTATCTGCCCTACCCCAAGTACTTTGTCTGTGTTAGAGGATTCTATGTTATATATTCTATCGGTAGTAACTGCAAAGAAAACCACTCTTCGCGGATGCATCTCATTTACAGCCAGAAACAATATTTTGATGCTAAACAAAGTACAACGATCTTAATTTCCCACCAAAATATCTCTCAAACTAGTCAAATATGCAAGGTCAATCCACTCAAGCTCCTTCATCTTTCCCTCATTCTATCCTTCCCTCAGAACATTTCCTTGTTTCCAAATTCAAATTCCCTCTCTTTAGCCCACCCATCTTCCAGGCCTTGCCTTGTTTCAACCAAAATCGTCCAGTCCCTCCCAAACTCTTAGACCAAAACTTTTGAACTTTGAATACTTCCCGATCATCCTCTTCCAATCTATCAACTGCACACAAAATAACGTTCAAGTTAATCAAATTCTAAATACTCTTCAATAGAGTTCCTGCAAGATGTAAAAATAGATAATAAACTCTAACCTTCTTCATTTAAACACCGCAAATAAATAATAGCTAATATGAATTCATCTTTTTCTCAGGTCTCCACTGGAATATTAATGGCATTCTATCTAAACTCGAATGCTTACATATATTAATAAAACATTATTAATTAACTTCCCCTGGGTCCTGTCCCTTCAGGAAACAAATTTTATAAAACTGTGACCTTATAACAGACTATAATATTCACCATACTAACAGAACAGATCCTGTCGCGCCTCAAGAGACATGAGAACTCATATCCACGAGTCTGATGATTATAACATAGTATCAAACCTAGAATTATTATACTCATCTACGTCAAAAACTACCATATTCTTTATTTGTCCTATTCCAAAAGTAAAACATATCAAGACGTAGATCCCATAATATCTCAACTTCACCACTCATTCTTAGTAAACAGGAGATCCTAACTCGCACAATCTCCTTTGGCGCTCGTCCTTCACCTCCTCTGGAGGCACAATAGTAGAATATGAAAATAGTCTCTCTTAAATCATACAGCCCCACATTTTTTTTTGTAGTTCTCTGGATATTTTTCAGTCCTAGATTTACTCTCCTCATCAACTTCCAGTGGGACTTCCTGAGGACACCCACGGTAGTTTCCATTTACTAATTAAATCCTACATTCATCCCAAGCTTCTAAACAAACTTGTTGCAATCTTAAAAAGTTGATATGATTTAACTATAAGACGTCAAATCCGGGCGGTTTTCTATCCAACTTCAAATCTAGACCAATTAATGCAATAAACTACTCAATTCCTAAAATAGTCTTTCCTACCCCAAACCTCCTCCTTCATGGGTGTCAAAGGAATACTGTCAAGCTATTAAAAAACGGAAACACAGACCTTGCGGCTTTTCAAAAGAATGCCCTCTCACATAAATCTTATAAAGCTTCTTACAATGAAAGATGCTACACTTACATCCTGGAACGTCTTTAACATATCCCTTGCGCTCAAGTCTGGAACAACATTAGAAGAGTTAAAGCAGCGAATATTAACTACGACAAGAAGGCCCACTTAATGGCCAGAAAGCGCTACAAAGGAATCGTCGTTGATTTTCTTCGTTGCCTGGTAACAATCAGCAGACTCCACCGCACACAGGTTGAATTTAAATAAAAGCTGGCCATAAACGATATTTTCGTTTGCGGTATATTTAATCAAATTTGTAACGGAATTATTTATAGCACTCTAATACTCTAGTTGGCATTGGAAAAACACAATTGATATCTTCTGAATTGAAGAAAATGTTGCTCGAATTTGCCCCATCTTTTAATATTTAATTAAATTTTGGCGTTTTGTGTGATTTTAAAATTGGTTAAAGGTTTCGCACAATTTTACTGTATATTTCATTCCTATTTTGTAATACAATACAACTAAAAAATAGCGATATTATCTTATATCGAATATTGACTCGACTATAGAATTTAGGCTTGCAAATTAATCTGACAAAAGGATGAGCTGGTCTATGGCCACCGCGTCAAAGGTCGCCTGCCAACATGATTGTTTTATTTGTATCATGGCCTGCCGATATTCTGCTAGTATTCGCGCGGGGAAGGAAACACACGACACACCGTTGACATGCCGCCGCGGAGAGTGATCCTTCTTATCATATAGTTTTGCACAAATACATAATAAAAAGATAAAGACTGATGTACTATACTGCTAACGTGCTAACACTCCGTTGAGGTTATGTGTTGGTGTTATACCTAATTGTGCAACAACTGTAGCCAGATTATCAGAAAATGACGCGCCGAAATGAGGATCTCTTATTGGCTAAATTTGTAACGTGCGCAGTTTTCCCTGTTGCTGTCTTGTTTGAGCATTTACGTTTCTCTGTTTTTTTTTTTGCTTCATATGTTGTACTGAAAGTATTTTCAAATGTCATTTAAATTCAAGTTTAAATTACCTTGAACGCAACGCATTATTAAATTGGATTTTAAAAGCTATATCTGTTGTAAAGTCATCGGTACGGGTGGGCAAGAAATTGAATAATCGATTAAATTCTTAATATTTTAGCAAATAACTGAATAATCGATTAATCGAAATAATCAATTATCGATATTTTCTGAAATATTAATCGATAAGTCGATTAATCGGTAATTTCTTAAAAGTGAATCGAATAATCGATTATTGTCGCCCACCCCTAATCCCATAATATTGTAGTAAGTGAAACTGAAGGTGAAATTTCGGTAGAATCATTATTGTTGATGCAAGACTGATGTTATTATAAAAAGAGGTAATAAATACTTTGGCTGAATCAGCAGATAAAAATTTATAATTTAGTTTCAATTTGTAAATATGGCTTTGATATTACCTTCGGATATTCAGAATACAAGCAAGTGTTTTTGAGCAACAGCTGCACTGATGCTTCTATATTTTTTACTAGTTGCGTCCCTATTAGATCAATTTTTAAAAATAGCGATAACTCTGAAATACATGTATGGCAAAATTGCAGGCCCTCATCAACGCGTTTCTGTCATCCGCTTAACATTCATTTTGCTCGTGAGACTCCTGAATTAACCGTTGCAAAAACAAAATTTGGATCATCGAATTAAAATTTTAAAACCCTTTTTTTACAACGAAGGAGCCCTTAATTTTCAAAATCCTTTTTTTAAAACGATTTAAGAACATACAAATGATTTTTATACATGATTTTTATCGTTAGTGATAATTGATACTCCCTATATATAAATACAGATGATGAGCAAAAAATTCAACAATTATTTGTCTAAAACACGATATATTAAACGTGTAATACTTAATAACTTTTATGTCTTATTTCTGGTAAACCTTATTATGGCCAGCTTTCCTAGAAATTCGACCAGTGTGCGCCGGGTCCAAAGGTCACATGCCAGTATCATGCTAGTTTTCGCGCGGGGAAGGAGACATACCGTTGACGTGCCGCCGTGGAGAGTGAATCTTCTTATCGTAGTTAATAATTCGCTGGTTAAAGCGAACAAATCACTCAGTTCTTTGTGAAATATACGCGTCATTCTTCCAATAAAAATCCTCTAATTCTTCATACAATACTTGTTTCTTAAAATACAAAGAATCAATAGAAAAAATAATAAATAAACTTAATTTTGAAATCCGATCCCCCTGCAAGTATCTCTCAGAACTACTGCATGAAATATTCAGATCTAGCAACTCTGCCCTAGGATATGCAATTTCCATTATCTGAAGTATCCAAGTTCTATATATTCTCATAGATTTATTTAGCTATTTTATGGATAAATTCCATTTTCCCTTCCACATGGAAAATGCCATTCTTATACCTATCCCAAAAATTAACTAACCTCGATAGACCCATTTCATTAACAAGCAACTAATAGAGAGAATGGCAAACTTTCGACGGATTTACTTGACGATCATCAAAATGCCCTTCAACGTAAATGCTCATCAATTTACCACCTTTCGGGTTTAGAAATATAAATTCAATCTTTATTTCATCAAAATCCACATCTTATTGCTTCTTCCTTGGATCTAGCAAGCGCCTACTGCCTGGAGATATCATATTCCTAATCAACTAAGGGCCCTTGGAATTTACCTCGAAATTAACCCAACCTAAAATATCAACCATAATTATGAAAAAGTTCTTTATGAATGCTTCTTAAATCAGGTATTCTAAATTATAATTATTTAAATTAATAGATCCCTTAAAATCATAAAAAAATGGAACCAAATTGAAATTTAGGAAGTAGCGACTGGGAAGAATAATTTGGGTAGTGTAAAGCTTTAATATTTCTCAGAAGAATAAATAAAATGCTTTTGAAATAAATCATGTTGAATTTCAAACTTTTTTTGTAAATTTTGCTTTTAATTATATATATTTTTTTATTTTCAATCCCACACAAAACACAGATCAAAACAGAGCTCCTGTATGATCACACTTATGCAATCTAAGATCACCAGCTAAATATGTTAATTTATTTTATAAATTGTGTGGTTTGTTTACAATTCATTATGCTTGGAAAGTTTTATAATACGGTGACATCATTAAATAGTTATTTCTTTAATTGGGCCAGAACAATAAGTCAATAATTGCAGTAATTTAAAAGCACAGGTAGTTATTTTAATATATGTTTTTTAACCAGAATGACGTAAACTAGTAGATGCTCCCTATATCTGAAGATTTTATAGGACTTGACTTACAATGTGATATTATTCATAAATTAATTGAAGTAAACATTAAAAAAATGCATCAGAACTGCAGATAGAAATTCATTGACGTGCATAAAAAGTGACGCACCTGAAATTTTGATCCAATTGGAGGCTGCATAATTTTTGAATCAGTTGATCGATGGAGCCAATATTTTTTTTATTTTTGCAGGTCTATCATTCTTTGGTATTTCAGTAAAAATATAACGGCGGATTTTTCCATTGATTTTAAAACGTCCTGTGAAATCTATGACAACTTTCCTGCAACTGCCATTATCGAGCGAAATGGGCTTTCTCTACATTCTTAGTTGTTTGGTGCTCCCTTCTATTTTGGTTATATTGAGAGCTACAGGCTTTTAAGCAAAGTAGTGCTGTATAGGCCTACACTAAACAACATGTATAGATCATATTTTCAATTTTACTGATCTTTTGAATTGTCATGAAGTATCAAAAAAAGCTATTTTAAAATTTAGGGCCTTATTTGAAGAGTCAAAATCTTTAGATATTAAAAAAAGGGTACGAAAAGGAAAAGGAACCGCGATCGGACTGTTTTAAATTATTTTAGGCTGAATTCCTAAAGTCGAGTTCTGAGGCAGTTCGTGTGGTCCTAGAAGAAGAAGATTAAGCTTTAAGACTGTTTAGAGAGCGCTGAAATACTTTGAGGTTATGGTAACGCTCTTAAACTAATAAGAAGATTCTCTTGTAAGGTATCTCACCGGTATTACCACAATAATAAATCAAAGCAACATAAGGTACTGCTTGTTAAATTATGCCTTATAACCTTCTTCTTCTTCTGGTGCCTTCTTCATTGAAGGTTGGCGATCATTCTGGCTATTTGCACTTTAGAGACTGCTGCTCGGAATAAGGATTTGGTACTTTTGCCATACCACTCCCTCAGATTTTTGAGCCAAGATGTTCGTCTTCGTCCTGGTAGTCTGCGACCTACAATTTTTCCCTGTACGATAAGCTGCAGAAGACGATAATTCTGTCCCCTCATGACGTGTCCAAACTATTCCAGCTTTCGTTGCTATATTGTGCTCCGTCGCAGCAGTACTCTATCCGTCCATGCGATTCTAAGCATACGCCGATAAATCCACATTTCAAAGGCTTCAATTTTTTTACAGTGTTAGTCTAACAAAGTCCATCCCTCCATTCCATATAATAGGATTGGAAAGATATAGCATCTAATAAGGCGTAATCGTAGACATAGACTGAGTTGTCGACATGTTAGTAGCTGTTTCATCTTTGTGAAGGCATTTCTGGCCTTTTCAATGCGAATTCTTACTTCTTGTCCGATGTTCCATTCGGCATTCGAACAGCATCCGAGGTAGTCATATCGTTCGACACGTTCTGTGGTTTGGTCTAGTGGTATTTGGGCATTATCAATATTTTGTTTACTGACAATCATAAATTTGGTCTTGCTGGCATTCATTTTTAGCCCATTAGCATTACTGACTTCGTAGTCTTTATTTACTAGCCATTGTAGGTCCTCAACCGACTCGCCCAGCAAGACAGTGTCATCAGCATAGCGGATATTGCTTATGGGTGTACCATTCATGCTGATGAATTATTTTAAGGAACCAGGTTGGTGCTCCGGAAGTAAGGTAGCGAGAGTATCGATAACACAAAACAACGGCAACGAGTAAAAGGAAAAAATGGCAATACTGTATTTAATAACATTTACAACGTTACAATTACATATTCCGAAATTGAAATTACTTCATCCGAAATTAAATACTCTGTTTCTGAAATTAAAATTACCGTTTTCGGAATTTAAATTAACTTTTCCTAAATTTAACGTACATTATTGTAAATTGGCGTTCAAAAGGTGCAGTTGCCCAGGATAGGCAACATTTTATATTTGTTTCTCATTTTCACCCATCACGTGCGTTCTGGCGCGTCAAAAATTGATAACACGTTCCACTAAAACTCTAAAGTAGAAACAAACAGAAAGTATATCATATTCTCAATAACCTTATGCTTTTTAATCCTTGTATACTAATGTAGACATTGTCTTTGAAATGAAACAAAATTTGTATTTAATTGCTACTCTAAAACAGGGAATAAGTGTCTATAAAATATAATTTTTATTAGGTAGCCGTTAATATATATGCAATAGCAATAGTTTATTGCCTGAAGGAATAAGCAATATCGTTAACAAGTTAATCACATATTAAACATTTATATCACCTATCATATCAAAGAAAACATACCGCAAACCTTGTGGTGTAGCACTTGGCCTAAAAATGTGAAAATATTTAATCGGAGAATTTAAGCACCCCAGGCTTTTTACTGCAATTCTACGGAAGTGCTAATTATAATTGTTGTATTAGAGTAAAAATAAATTAGTCTCTACTTCCAAGCGCCTTGAAAGCACGCGTATATGTCCAGTGCGTAATTCCACTGTTCACCTATGGAGTTAGAAAGATGATTATAGAAATATGTATCTTCGAAGAGCTATGAAAAGGAAGGGTGGACTTGTCACTAATTAGTTGATACTCGAGGAAACAAAAAATGAGTATGTAGTTCCATGGCAGATAAAACAGAGTAATGACAAATAGACAGATCTGAGCGGAAAACGTACGTTGCTTTCGTCGTTTGCCGATTACAATCTTGTAGTTTACACGAGAAGATTTATTTCAAATTTTTCTTTTCAAAATGATCAATACACATAAGAAAAGTTGAAGATATATAAGCTCTAATTTAAAAGCTAATGAGGCAGATAATCTAGAACCTGTGTCGAAAAGTGCATATTCTTAAAATTAAGATAAAGTTTTAAAGAATTTAAAAACATTGTTTGGGCGTCCCGTTTTTACATCATTAACATTATTTTGTTAATTGTATTATAAACGCTTCCATATTATTGCATACAATAATGCCAACAAAAAAAATATCATAAAAAAATATATCGAAAATTTCCAACTAATTTTGATAAAATGTTTTGTATAATGCCTACTTTTGATATATATCTTTGAACTTGTTCAATAAAATCCCGAACCTGTAAACGAAACGTACAATTTGGCGTACGCTGAGAGAATAACATTTAATGTGTTTGTTTAATTTACCTACTACAATATTTCTAACCTTTAATATGTAATATCATTATTATCGGAATATAATGTTTTAAAGGATTCTTTTGGTGACTAGTACCAATAATTGAAAAGAGACCGCTAAATTTCATATTAAAATTTTAACAAAAACAATGCGTATCTTTATTTAAAAAAATCCGCGCCGATGCTTTAAGTGATTTAATAGACGTTTACTACCTGTACTTTAATGAGATTCATTATTATACAGATATATCATTGACATACAAGTTTATAACCAGTAAAAATGCGTCATCACACAATAATATTGGATCAATATCGATTTAATTGATTTAATAGATTTTTGCTATCTGTACTTAAATGAGGTTCCTTATGATATATATTTTTCATTGCGATAGGAGTTTATAATCAATGCGTCATCACACAATATTGTATCAATAACAAATCTACCATTTCACAGTCACTATTTATTTAGCAATTTTCGAAAATTAAAATACTTATTTTCATTATTATGGCTGGTCGGAGAAAAAATAGTACATGCAAATACCATTATAGTATATTATGTAATGAGTATTTAATGATGGTTATTAAGACACGAGCACGATACGAACCGTAGGCGAGTGGCGTAACGAATGCAAGGGTCTTAATAGCCATTAAATGTGAGTTGCATACATACATTATGTTTTCTTCGACCAGTCATAATGAAAAATAATATTTAAATTTTAAAATTTACTAAGTAAATTGTCTATGAACTGTCAAAATTGATAAGTTTTAAATATGTCATGATCATGGCTGTCTTTGATATTGACCAATTGTCGCTGCGATATTGAATTTTGATTGGTTATAACCCAGTTTAATAGCTTCATTATGATACAAGTATAAATGTATAATAAATCAATTAATGTATAGGAGTTGAAAAATGATAATTACGACAGTCGCTTTCATTACAACACGTGTCTATGGCTCGTGTCGTAATTCTCAAATTAGTGTTTTAATGGACAACCTTTAATATATAATACCATTACAATTGATATTAAAGGTTTTCCTTATGAAGGATTCTTTTCATAACTGTCATCATTATAATTGAAAAAAAAACACCCAGTTTCATATTAAAATTGTAAACAAAAATCTCTGCCTGAAATGACTATTACGACATTCGCCTTCATTAAAATCTAGTAATTCTCATTGTAGTGTCTTAATAACTATCATTAAATGTTCGTTGCACTGGCCATCCCAAATATCTGTGAAAGGTAATGAAATTCACATTTCGACACTGTCGAAGTTAAATTTATATACTTTGTATGAAAGTTCTAATTCAGGATTAAACGTGTAATATTATTTCTTCCATGAAGGACCGGTTACAGTTATGATTACATAAAAGAGCAGAAAATTTATCTATAGCCAATAATAATGCGTCATCACACAATATTGGATCAATATCAAACATCACCATTACAGATTTAAAATTTATCAATTTTGGCATTTTATTGTTAATATTTATTTAGTGGATTTTGAAAATTAAAATACTTATTTTTCATTATTCAAGTTTATAATATATAAAAAAACACATGACACAATATTGAGTCAATATCAAATCAGACAGATTTAAAATTTATCAGTTCATAGTTACTATTTATTTAGTAAATATTTATTTTTCATTATTATGGCTGGTCGTAAAAAATAGTGTATGCAACTAACATTAATTATTATTACGACAGTCGCATTTATTACAACACTTGCTTGCGGCTCCTGCCGTAATTGTCATACTAGTGTCTTAATATGCAACCTTTAATATGTAATACCATTGTAACTGGTATTAAATGTTTTTCTTATAAAGGCTTCTTTTCGTAACTAGCATTAATATAATTAAAAAGAAAATACCCCGTGTCATATTCAAATTTTAAACAGAAATCTTTGTATTCATTTAAATAAAAATCTGTCGAATAGACGCTTGCTATTTGTACTTCAATGAGATTCATTATGATACACATTTTTCATTGGGTAAAAGTTATCTAATCAATAGAAGTGCATCATCACGGAATATTGTATCAGTATTAAAGATGGTCATGGAAAATTTTAAATTAACCAATTCACAATTACTATTTATCAAGTAAATTTTGAAAATTAATAATACTTATTATGGCTGGTCGTAGAAAAAATAGTGTATGTAACTAACATTAATGATTATTACGACTCTCGCCTTCATAACAACATTTGCCTGCGGATCGTGTCGTAATTCTCATACTAGTGTCTTAATAGACCACCTTTAATATGTAATGCCATTATAATTGGTATTACCATTGATGAATATATTGCGTTAGCTATATTCATCTATGGTATTACCTAAATGTTTCCTTATAAAGGATTTTTTTCGTAACTAGCTTCAATATAATTGATATGAAAACACCCCACGTCGATTACAATTACAATTTGAAGCAAAAATATGTACCATCATTAAAAAAAAATCTTCTTCGATATTCTAATTCATTTAATAGACGTTTGGTATTTATGCTTTAATGAGATTCATTATGATACACATTTTTCATTGGGATACTAGTTTTTAATCAATAAAAATGGATCATCACACTATATTTTATCAGTATCAAAGATAACAATAAAAGATTTAAAATTTACAAGTTCACAATTACTGTTTATATAGTAAATTTTAAAAGCTAACATACTTATTATGGTTTGCCGTAGAAAAAATAATGTACGCAACTAACATTAATGATTATTACGATAGTCTCATTCATTACAACACTTGTCTGCGGCTCGTGTCGAAATTCTCAGTGTCTTAATAGACAACCTTTTATATGCAATACCATCATAATTGGTATTAAATGTTTTCCTTATAAAGGATTTTTTTCGTAACCAGCATCATTATAATTGAAACGAAATCAACCAATTTCATATTAAAATTTTAAACAAAAATCTGTACTTTCATTAAGAAAAAATCTGCTCCGATACTTTAACTGATTTAATAGACGTTTGCTATTTCTACTTAAATGAGATTCATTATGATCCACATTTTTCATTGACATATAAGTTTATAATCAATAAAAATGGATCATCATACTATATTTTATCAGTATCAAAGATTACCATGAAAGTTTTAAAATTTACCAGTTCACAATTACTGTTTATTTAGTAGATTTTGAAAATTAACATACTTATTATGGCTGGTGGTACAAGAAATAGCGTATTCAACTAACATTGATTATTATTACGACAGTCGCATTCATTACAACACTTGCCTGCGGCTCGTTTCGTAATTCTCATACTAGTGTCTTAATAGACAACCTTGAATATGTAATATCATTATAATTGATATTAAATGTTTTCCTTATAAATGATTCTTTTCGTAACTAGCATCAATATAATCGAATAGAAAACACCCAATGTCGTATTAAAATTTTAAACAAAAATCTGTACCTTCATTTAAAAAAAAAACTATACTTTAATTGATTTAATAGACATTTGCTATCTGTACTTAAATGAGATTCATTATGATACACATTTTTCATTTGGATACAAGTTTATAATCAGTATAAATGCATCATTACACAATATTGTATCAGTATTAAAGATTATAATGGAAGATTTAAAATTTACCAGGTCACAGTTACTGTTTATTTAGTAAATTTTGAAAATTAACATACTTATTATGGATGGTTGTGGAAAAAATAGTGTAGTGTCTTAATAACTATCATTAAATTCTCATTGCATAATATACTACTACAGATCTATTATTAACTAACTATTAAAAACTCAGATCTCAAGTTATCAATAGTACAAACGGCAACACTGTCTACCAGAGGTATTGAAATCAGGTGTATAAATATACAGGTTGGCTGGTGGCTGCTGAATTCAGTCGTGTAAGGTATGCTCCAACTGGATCATCAATTTTTGACAAGTCCCATATGAAAGCGGAAGAAAGGAATAATATCAGGAAACTTTCTGTAGAAAAGAATATAAGACATTACTGACGATGTATGATGTATTAGAAAGTCAGGGAAATGTCGACATGGTTTCAAGTGACTGAAAAACTGTAGAAAGTAAGAGGAATCGAAGAGAAGCTAAACTGACTCGCCCACCACCAAACTCGGGAACCAATGAGATGACTGAAAATCTATAAATGGTACTCTGTATAAAAAAATTAAAAATAACACATTACTGTCGATGCAACATAAATTCAGGGAAATGTCGACACCGTTTCAAGTGGCTGAAAACTGTGAAAAGTAAGAGGATTCGAAGAGAGACTAAACTGACTCGCCCATCACCAAACTAGGGAACGAAGGAAATGACAGAGCCGTTCCAGAGCACCACCATATTATCAGGAACCAAGGACGAGGACCCACTAATTATTTTACAGTACAACATTATCTCACTTGGGAATAAAGCAACTGAATTGGAGATACTGTCGAATGAATAGTGTGCCTATGCGAGCCCAATATGGAGAATATTGAAATCAGGTCGATAAATATGGTTAACTACCGAATGGCTGGTGGCTGCTGAATTCAGTCGTGTAAGGTATGCCCCAGCTAGATCATCAATTTTTATCAAGTCTTATATGGAAACGGAAGAAGTGACTAACATCAGGGGACTTTCAGTAGAAAATAATATTGAGGTTTGTCTTGTTTATATGGTTACTTGTATGTTGTATGTGTTGTCAGTTTATAGGTTACCCTCAGGTGATTCTAATTCGTTTTTAGAAACCTTAGAGGAATCTATAAATTTAATAGGCTGTGATAAAAGATTTAATGTAGCGGGAGATTTTAATATTGAATTTTGGCACTGCCGATTTTGATGATAGGAAGTTTAAATATTTAATAATATCGTATGGCTTTGCACAGACTCTTTATAATGAGACTAAGGGAAAAAGTTGTGGGGACGACATATTTTTGAATTCCAGCGATGAATTGCAAGGTTCAGATCTTGACGCTCCACATGTGTGATGAGGACAATTCAGGACCGGCTAATGCTACAAAGACTTGTAGATCCATAACGGAGGAAGGTAAATTAACTTTCTTTACATTGGTCGAAGAAATATCGTGGGATTTTCTGGATGATGCATCTAATTCACTTGATGACAAAGCGCAATAATTTATCAATATATTGTCAGAAGCTATTAAATCTTCTTTACCAATAATTTTTTTTTAAATCCTTGTATGTAGTTTGAGAATTATCTAAGAGGATCCAGGAAATGCGTGCAATTGTTTGATAAGCTTTATAGGGTAAACTTGACAGGAGTATTGCTTCGACAATGCAACTTCTACAGATTGGAATATAGAAAAGCAATAGAAATTGTATGATGCTCGAATACAAGAAGCCCACAATCCTCCTAGGTTTATGTGAGACATTATCAATGAAGGTCGTGAGAAAAAAGAGAAATTATTAATATCTGATATTCCCATACATGATGAATTTAACAGGTATGTTGTCAATATTACTCGGGAGTTAACTGATGGTTTAACCCCTTATATTGATAAATTTGACTATTCGTCAAGCGCCAGGAGGGATCTTAGTTTTTCATTTCGGCTTGTTCTCGCATTGAGGTTAGAGATATAATCACAAACTTAAGCAACAAGACGGGCAGGGACATGTTTCACTTAAATGCTCCTCTTCTGAAACTAGTTCAAGAAATCATAATATATTCGTTAACTAAACTTATTAACGGGTCCATTCGTAGTGGGGACTTTCCAAATTTCTTGAGGAAAGCTCTAGTTATGCCAATACATAAGAACAAGGGGAATTTGGGTGATGCGGTAAGCTATAGGCTTTTGGCATTGCTTTCGGTGGTTTCAAAGATATTTGAGACATGCATGGCTCCTTAGGCTTAGCTAACCCGGTATTTTCAAGCTAACCGTCTTTTTGCTGAGCCACAGCATGGATTTAGAAAACGGCATATCAGTATTTCTTAGTATATAGAGTTTGTTACATTGATGCTCGAGGCATTTGAGACTCTAAAGTATTGTGAACTACTACAATGCATAACCTACTAAGTAAATATCACCATGTCTTAAGTTTGAACTTGAACTTGGAAAATATTATGTCAACATTAAAGACAAATTATAAACAAACTGAGCGGTCAACGCAAGCGATTATAAACCTTAAACGTGCAACGATCAGCACATTTTATTATATAAATACTCAGGCGAACCATCAGTTCAGGAGACTGTGCTTCTCATCCAAACCAGTTCAGTTCCCTGGAAGCACACATGTGCGTAGGGTCCTAACCTGCAATCTTATTTCCTGCCTAAATCCGAGTTTCGCAGCACACATGTGCGTGTTTCTCCACCAGCATTGTAAATTTATCAAGGCTTCGACTAATAGACATTGTTATGGTTTTAAAGGAAATGCCTTCTTTGTCATCTCTTCTCACCTGACGTAGATCGATCTCGAATCGGAGCTACGTAACCTGCACGCCGTCTAAGGTGTGGCGTCACGTCATACAGATCATGGGGGTAAAACTATATTATACACAGTGGCGTCAGCCGTCCTATAGACAATTTAAAGTACATCTTCAATCTCAAGACCTACACTATTTATTATACGTGACAGTATATTAGCACCATTTTTTGGTGATCTGAGCCTACAACTTATGAAAACATATTAGTCAGCACCAGATCTCAATTTGTTCAGGTGAGGATGCATTGGCAGAGAGATTGCAGTTAGCAGTGGGCGTTTTACTAGGATCAATAAGTCTGGGACCTATTCTATTTTTAGCATATATAAATGGCCTTCCTGAAAGCAGTGATGTTGCTGATGATACGGCCGTTAGCCTGTGATGAGATTACCCAAAGAGTGCGTGAAGTGCAAGCTACTGCTGCCAGGTTTCGTGGGAATAGTCATGGTTTAAATGAGGCAAAGACCAGTGGAATGGTATTTTCTTTGAGAAACCATAAAGTAGACATGAAAACAGAGACTGATGTGAAATTTCTTGGGGTCCCTTTGGACAGAAGGCGAAAATAAAACTCTTACGTAGATAATGTTGCCGTTGACCTGTTACGACCTTGCAAGTGTTGTCTCCAGTAACTCAGTGCCTTCTTTGTCATCTTTTCTCAGAGAGGATTGTCGAGATGCATTTATCAATATTGGCATTTTAACTTCCCCATGTTTGTTAAGTTTTGAAATCCTCAGTTATGTAAAGGCAAATACATAGTCACAAGTACTAGCTAAATAATGACTTTCTCACTTACTACTTACTACTCTTACTGCTGCTAAATTCCAAAGCGTGCCAGATTTTTCCATTAGGTATTTCAATGGTCTTCCTGTGATGATCAGGGATCTTCCGCTAAAGCAATCTAAAGAAACTGTAAATAAATTTTCACTATCTGAAGCATTTTATTCAGTAAGTGAATTAGAGAGATGCGACATTGTGTTTTCAGATTTATTTTAAATTATGTATGTACCGTTTCAGATCTTTATTCTGTCTAATATTTTGGTTATTTTGTTTTGCAATTGTAATTAATGGGGTTTAATTTGTATTATTTGTAATTATTACTCTATGAATTATTATTATTTTTTATATTTTATTTATTTATTTATGTCATATATTACTTGACGGAAGTCTTCTGTTTGATTCAAATATCCAAAAAGAACCTAGGCTGCGAACGGTGATCGTTCCGAATTGATTTTTAACAATTATCCGCCTATAATGTATCACAGTAATTAAGATATCCATGTATGCCTAGAAGAATTAAAGCAAGGTTGCTGGGCGGTTCGTAAAAATTAATTAATTATAATTAATTACCACGACATATATAGACATTACTATATAATTCGACCGATTTCGGGTTAAGCTTTAGCGACTAAAAATATATTAGATGGCCTCTACTGAAGTGGCGCGGTGGCACACCTAGGTTTACGGAACGGTCTGTAAATAATAACAGATAATAATAGTTATCTTCCTAAGAATTGCGAGAAGGTATTATTCCGACATTCAGCGACGCGGCGCGGATTTCAGTAGGCTCAGGGGTTCGAAATAATATTTCCTGCAAGCGTTAGAAGCACTATTTTTTCTGAGATTCATGGACTAGAAGGTTCAAGGGCTGTTCCTATATTAATTATTTCAAAAACAATAATTTTGACGACTTGCATTTTGAAACTTTTTGTTTGGTTATAATCGTGCTCCCTGATGTTTTTTTGTTGGCTCTTTGTGTCTATTTTAATGTACGGATTTAAAATATGACCTCGTTTTTACTTATGACCCAAAAGTTCATTTTCCACTGTACAGCTTTTCCATTTCAGCGATTTGCTTCTGAAATCTTTCTCCATGTTCATCATTTAAATTTTCAGGAAAAAATCCCAAATGCAAGTGACGAAAATGTAGCTTAAGTGGCATATTGCAACCTTGTAAGATTGGATAAGTCCTTCAACTAGTTCTGTATAATTATCAGATTTCTCATTTCCTAGGAAAGTTGCTACATATATTTTTGACTTCAGTCCACGCCCTATTTTATTTTTCCAAAGTGCGGTTTCGAAGTTATTGTCTTTGAAAAGTTGAATAAGTAAAGGGTCCTCAATTTAGCATAGCTTTTTTGAAGTAAGTGGGAAACATGTGATTTGAACCTCAATTTAGAATCAAAAGATATCCCCAGGTTTTTACAAGATTCAGTGGGAGATACTTCGACATTGTTGATAATAACATTAAGATTTTGTATAAGCATATCCCTGCGCTTGCCAAATAACAGTTGCTGTGTTTTAGATTGATTCAGCAAAAGGCAATGTGCCGTAGATACTTTATATATAGTATGAAGATCATGATTGATATACGTTTCAGCCGTCATGACATCTTCAGAATTAAAACTGAGTGCAGGTATTTCAAATGACTTCCGAAATCGGAGGTATATATAGTGATCGTTAAGTTCTTCCTAAGATATAAAATGGGGCTACTTGCTGCTACTACATTTATTGTAATCGTCTTCCTCTTGAAAACCTGCGCCGGTTTTTGGTGTAAAATCGTCTAGTTCATCCGATTCCGGGTCCATTTTCTATTTTTCTGGGGGTTTAGAGACATATATGCTTGAACTAAAAAAAAAAACACTTTTGTATTCCATGCATGGAATACAAAAGTGACTTTTAGTACATTTCGTACATGCACACAGCCTTCACTCTTCATTTTTATATGCTTGAAACATCATGAGGCACTGGTCTAATAACCGACGGAATATTAGGATATTCAATTTTATGTTTGCTTTTACCAGACAACAACCCCGCGATTTTGTTAAGCAAAAATCAACGTGGTTCTGAGGTTTCCGTAAAATCGTTGGGGTTTCAAATTTCATAGCCTTGTGACTACCATTTAACCAAACCCTTATAAACTTTTTTTGCAAATTGACAATAAAAAAATAGCGACACAAGTTAGCACAACAACAAAATTTCGAAAAAAAATATGGCTGGGCTTTTGAAAAAGATATAGTTGGGGTACATTATTTTTGAAAAAAAGGAGTTGCTTTATCTCCGTGAGTTTTTCGTATCTTTTAGAATAAATTGCGGTAAACGCAGCACAAGTCAGCACATTTTTTGTTTCGAAAAATCCAAAATGGTTGGGTTCACTTTATAGATATAATATACAGTGGAACTTTTGCTTCATCTATTGAGTGATGAAAAGGTGTTTCTTGACGTTTGAAGAAAAATATGATTTTTTCCATATGTCAGTACTTATCGAATTACAAATGAGTGATCGATCCTGGGAATAACCAAGAAAGACAAACCTATTATATGGTTAAAGCATTACAAAATAATAATTATTAAATTATATAAATATTTAAATAACTTTAGGATTAAGAATTAATACACTTATTTAACTTTTAGAAAAGTTTTTGGGTAAAGGAAATGAAGAGCAGGAAAATCCGGACAAAATATTATATTTTTAGCTATTTATTGAAACAGTCACAATAATTTGCATTTCCAAACATTTTTGCGGATTTGATTTGGAAAAAACATATAACTTAAAAATTTTTTAAAGTAGTAGTAATACTGTATGGATTAGTTTAGAGTATCAGTAAAAGACGAGAGGTATTGTGCTTGCAAAACACGCATTTACAATTAGGAAACGTCAAATAATACCATACCGCTGATGGTACCTGCGTATATTGAATAATATTATCATCCATATATTTTCACGTGCACTTAACAAAAAATTACTTATTTATTTTTTAAGATGGAAGTGAATAAATATCCATGTAATAAGCGGTTTTTAATACTTGTCTGTTGACGAAAACCGGATTTGATGATGTCAAAAGAAGACAGGTTAAACACTAATTGGCTCCATAAAACTGGGCACGCCCTCAAATTAAATTGGAAATTCAATACATTTTGTATCTAATTAAACGATTTATCAAAGGACACACGCAAAAGACGCCGCTGAAATGCGGAAGAAGTACCAGAATTTAGTATAAATCATTCTATTTTGGTGACATAAATTTGCTTCAAGGTATCTCGAACAAAACGATCCTATTTGAAAATAATTAGGTACTCTTGGCTGAACAGGTTTTTTACATTTGTTAGCAATATTCCGAAGGCCCATACATAATGCAACTCTAAATATATCTCAATAAAGCAAACGTACGTCAATGGTATTCAAAAAAAAAATTGAAAAAATTATATAACTAAATTATTTTCTCAAAGCTCCAAAATATTAATATTCCTATATTGCTCGCAAAAGCGAAACATGTCTTCTACATCTTGTTAACTTATTTGTTGGCTTAATCTAGAATTTAGCAGCCGCAAGATAAATCTTGGCTCAAAACATGTTCTTTGTTCCTCAAACTGTCTCTTTCATCGTAAATGAATCATTCATTCAGCTCAAATTTATGTTTATATATTTTAATTACATAAAAACAACACAAAATCGTAATCTTTAAAAAAATCCATTATAAATAAATAAATACAGATAACATGAAAGAAGTTACAGAGTGGTTGAATATGAAGTTGTAGAAAAATTATTGAAATAATTTCATTTCCTTTTAGCTTCACAGTAAAAGCATTTCAATTCTCTAAACAGTTTTGCATTTTTTTTGTGGCTCCTTCTTGTTCTTGTCGTGCATTATTGTAAATTACTCTAAATTCATGAAAATATTTGATTTAGTCCAATTTTCGATATATTTAATGAATTAATATCCAGGATTCAATTTCAGTATTAACAGTGGCAACTATAGGGATTTATCATCTGAGTTATGTGAAGTTCTAAATTATGTTTTACACAATTTGTATTCTCATTGTTGTAAAGTCTAATATATAAATCACCTCACTACTAACAACGACAATAAATTGTAACATTAAGAAAGGTAGTTACTATTCAGCCCAGGATTATCAACCAGTCACATTATAATAAAAAAATCCCTAGATGGTCCGTTCTGCTACACCCTCTGTATTAAGACACGAGTATGAGAATACATGTGTCTTAATGTCCATTAAAAGTAAATTTCACACACAATTTTTTTCTGCTACCAGTCATAACGATGCAACATAAGAATTTTAATTTTCAAAATTTTCAAGTTGAATGGATCAATGAATTAGAATTAGAATTTGAAATACAGGCGGCAGTCCCTTGTACGTAGGCCGCCCGTCTTGATCCAGTGTGCGCCCACTAGCTCACCAATTCAACCAGGCAGCTCGGCCTCCCCAGCGAAGGGACACATCCTCCTCGGCTGTCTCTTACTTATGTCCTTCGGGTTCAGCACACAGGTCTCGAAGTGCACCTTTCTTACCTCTGCCAACGCTGAACAGTCTGCAAGGGCTGAATCAGGTCTTATTTCCCCTCGGAACGCCACCCGACCTCTGTGAACCGGCAATGGAGCTCAGAAAGTAAGTGGCCTTAGCGCTATTACCAGCCGACTTTTTTAGGTGTTTTATTACCTTTTACACAAGCGCTTGCTTTTCTTTTCAACAAGGCACCGTTACCGGAGCCCATTCCGCCATTATCGACGAAGGAATTAGTCGCTTCGGCTGCCCCTTTGGCTTTATTCCGTCTTTACGACGCTGGTCCCTTGAAAGGTCCCCAGTATTAGCTCAAACTCCACCACAACCAAGGCCCCACACCACCCCTCGGGCTGTGGAGGAAGGGTGTCCCAGCCGTGTCCATAGCCGAGATCTCGGACCGCCCCCCCAGGTTGCGGAATAAGAATGTGGAGCCTGCTCTGGATCCCTGAAGAAAGTTTGCCAGCGCTAGCCTCAATCTCCCATATCCGAAGTTTCAGATCTCCCCTCAAGCCGCGGAAAAGCTATCGATGTGGAGTCAGAAGGTTCTCCGCGTTATCCTCAACCCTCCACATTCGACGTCCGGCTAATACAGTCACCAGCTGCCGCGATCCCTGCACAGCTGAAGGGATTTATACGGGGTGCACCATGTGCCCCGAGGGAAGTTTTTATAGTGCTTCTTCATCCACACGGTTCGATAGGTTAAGCCAGAACTTCCGTGCCCCATGATCTACTATCTTTTGCGGAGGTGTCGACGTTCCAAGCGGCTTACGACATGTTTTAATCTAGTAACCCTTAGAGATGGGTTCTTCAGGGTAAACCTCGTCTGGGCGAGACGAGTCCTACCCGTATTCTTTTTTCATCCGGGCTTGAGGCGGAGTTATTTCTAAGTTAATGGTAATTATGAAATGTAAAAATTTACAGATTTTAAATATGTCGGTGTCATACGTTGCCGTGATTTTGCATTTTCATTGGTTCAATAACAAATGTGTTCTTAGTGAAGTTCATTAAAGTACACGAAGTAAATGCCTAATAAATAAATAAAAGTATAAGAATAGAAAAAAAGATTTAAAAAAACGCTGAAATAGAATAACAGAAATGTTGTTGATGCTTTGTACAATGCAAGGTATCAAATGCATTTGTGTTATTACATTTCAGGTATTGACCAATCTCGGCGTACAAAATCGTTAAATTGATTTGAGACTTCATAAAATCCAACAGTTTTTGTTGAGATATTATGTTTTAAGTTGATGGACACATCTCAGACATTTTCACCATTAATGCGGGAGTGCCTCAGGGCGCAATACTTTCACCAACTCTGTTCCTGCTGACCGAAACCAATAATCCTGTTTACATTTTTGCAGATGACAGTACCGTTGTCTCTCAATTTAGATCTGAAAAACCTTTACCAGCGACTGAGACTTATCACCCCAGACAAGAGCAGATTACAACAATTAATCAAAATCTGGTGAAAGTTCGAACATGGGGTGACAGAAATGGGGAAAAGTTCTATGCAGCAAAAACCCAAGCAGCCACGTTTACCAAGAAAGCCAAGACGGCTGGCCCTGATATTATTATGGCAGGATCGACCATTCTTTATCCTCGTCAAGCGGACTACTGGGTGTCTCGGTCAACGGCAATATGTCCTGGCATGACCACGTTGCTAACATCGCAACAAAAACTCTATAAGCCGCAGCAGCTGATCTTGCTCTACAAAGCGCAAATAAGAAAATAAGACCGTGCTTAAAATATTGCTCACACATCTGGGGTGCCGGCCTAAGCACGCCCTAAAGCTGCTGGATTCCATTCAGAACAGAGCTGTGCGGGAGTTGACCCGGGATCTGAATAGTCTGAAAACACCGCAGACATGTGGCCGAGATATCACTGTTTTGTAGATATTTTCACGGCAGATGTTCTCAGGATTCAAATCAGACAGTCGCGACAGACGGAAAGAGCGCACCCGTTTGTTGTGCAACCACCTAGAACGTCGCTGTACAAGGGCTCTTATGCCTGGCGCACTGCATTACTGTGGAACTCACTCCCCGGATATCTTTTTCCCCCTAATTACAATCTACAATTATTCAAGAACCGTGTCAATCAACATCTTCGCACACACATCCCTCGTCGAGTGCCATAGGATCTCCCTTTAATATGTGTGCCAAGACCATAGAAAAAAATCAAAATACAATATACCTCTCTCCCACAAAACTCATATAGATAGTAATTTTGAATGGAATCTGAAATAATAAATGCCTTGATGCCAACGTATAGTATGGTGCATTTTCTGTTTTTGCAAAATTCAAAAACTTTCTGTGCGATATGTTTTCTGGCCTCAAAGCGATGTATTTTTTACATGCTTAAACCACATATACAGACAATCCCCCCTGTTCGATGATATAGCTGCGGGAAACCTTGGTATTGGTGTCTGGTAATGCCCATAGGGCCATTTTATTAAAAACAAATTGGTCAGGTGCTTTTATCAAAAGCTTGTGTCCTCTCGGCTAAGAATTTTTGCTTTGGGAGGTTTATAACTCCTCGAGAAGTGTTTGGCTACATCTATATTCTTATATAGCTGAAGAGTTGTTTTAATCATCCAATACTTTGTCCATAAGGACTAATCTGTTTTAAAAAGGTAAAATAAGCTAGTAGAACACTTTCGTTTAAACCCCTAAGCGTCTTTCTAGGTTATGTTCTGTTTCTTAAATATGTTAAATTCTGTACTTAGGTGCGGCGCCTCAGATGTGTGGGCAATATTTTAAGCACGGTCTTATTTGCGCTTTGTAGAGCAAGAGCAACTGCTGCGGTGTATACAGTTTTTTGTTACGAAATAGGGCACCAAGCTTCTGCCAGGCTGATTTTGCGATGTTAGTAACGTGGTCAGGCCAGGACACATTGCTGTTGGCCGAGACACCCAGTAGTCCGATTAACGAGGATGAAGGAATGGTCGATCCTGCCATAATGATGTCAGGGCCCGCCGTATTGGCTTTTGTGATAAACGTGACTGCTTGGGTTTTTGCTGCATTGAACTGGACCAAATTTATGTCGTCCCAAGTTCGAACTTTCTCCAGATCTTGATTAATTGTTGTAATCTGCTCCTGTCTGCAGTGATACGTCTCAGTCGCTGGTAAAGGTTTTTCTGATCTAAATTGGGCGACAAGGGTAAACAGGATTATTGGTTTCGGTCAGCAGGTCATTAATATAGATAAGAAACAGTATTGCGCCCTGAGACACGCCCGTATTAATGGTCCATGTGTCTGAGATGTGTCCATTAACTGCAACGTACAGAGATCGGTTCTTTAGGAAGCTGGCAAGCCAGCTGCAGAGAGAGGCTGGCAGTCGGAAGAACTATATTAGGTATACCTGTAAGTACTTTGATTTCCACGGACACGATTATTTATCTGAATTATGAATTAGTATTTTGATTTACATGAAAAACAGAGGTTAATATAGCTACGCAAATATATTTATGTTACTTTTGCAATCGATATGAGATACTTTATAGTTGTGTCCTCGACTAAATTCGAAAACGTTTATATAAATGCACCATTTTGACGTCAGTTACATGAACGTGCGAAAATGTCGTAAAAAATCTCTGTTAGTCACTGAAAAGATTCAACTAATAAAACTTTAGATAATATCTGATCCTTAGGCGGAAATTTCTACCGAGTTGTTTCCAAAGTAACATACTTAAGATTGGCACGCTCGTACATAACTCAGCATTAGTATTTATAACAAATTGAAATTAAATGAATTTTAATCCAAAACAATCGAA
>MU184081.1:48850-61475 GCA_016904865.1 Pissodes strobi | reverse complement strand
GGCGCTTAGGAGAGTTATTCCTCTGTAGTTTCCTGGTTGTTTTTTGTCGCCTTTTTTGAAGATAGGGATAGTGATACTCTGATACTTTTCTCCCAGTCGGTTGGTATAGTTGTTTCATTTAAAATCTTCTGGTAAAGACTGGCTAGTTGTTCGCTTAGTGGGTTACCTCCGTACTTTATCAGTTCGTTGTTCAATTCGTCTATCCCTGGGCTTTCCTGTTTTTTAGTTCCTTGATATATTTTTCTACTAGTTCGTGGTTGATACGGGTAGTTGCTTCTGCCATTGCTGGTTCGTGGCGTTGAGTCTCATCTTCGTCGAACATTTGTTTGAAGTGGTTTATCCATGCCTCTCCCGGGATAGTTGTTACTGTTACATATTCGTTGACTTCGCGTTTCATTCGTCTTATCAGTCCCCATATCTTCTTTTGGCTGCCGTAGAGGTCATGTTCCATATCCGCAGTGAAGGTTTCCCAGTATTCGGTCTTTATTCGTCATATTTCTGCTTGCACTCTGTTCCTTATATAAAAAAGGAATTGTGTAAACTTATTAAACAAGCAGAAAGGAGGTATGGGCAGGAATTCTGTAATGAGCTCGATGTGGACGTACGATGTGCAGGATATAAAATTGTCACTGGAAGTCTTACAAATAGAGCGTCAGTTGAACTAACAACGGAACAAAAAAATAAAACAAGAAGGAGTCGGCGTAAAAGGAATGTCTCCGTAGAGACTAGGGGTAACGAGTGGCAATATAGAACCTTTTACTAAAAATTAGTTAATAGAGGCGACGGTAAGGATGAAAACGGGCAAAGCTCAAGGCTTAGATGCATTCCCGCTTGAAACGGTCAAGCATGCCGTAAGTTTGCCGTTCTTTGGCTCCTGGCCGGCTTGAGCAGGCATGAATGTATAGTATTTGAATTCTAAATAATAAATTTGATGACCACTAAAGTTGCATAATATTTAATGAAGGAAGTTATTATTTGAATATTATTTAAAAAGATTGATTTCTTTTTTTTATGACCCAAAATATTTCCAATTCATTTTAATTTATATAGATAAATTGATGTTACTAAATAATATTAAACATGTTTATTTGTGTGTTATATTTTCCCGATATGAAATGAAATATAGATTATATTTTAGGATTAAATATTAAAAATTGATTCAGCAAAAACGACCTTTCATAGTTACCAACACAGTCTCTACTATCATGGAATTGCGAAATATAAAAAATAAGCGCAAAGTTTTTGTCATTTCTAACCAACTTTTGCGGTCAAAAATAAAAAATGGATTTATAATTTATAAGTTGAGAAATCAATTTTCATTGCATTTTATAAATAATTTATTGTATCGTATAATATCTTATAATATAACATAATAATAATATGTCTATTATTTGTTTCAGGTGAGTAGATTTTGTTGCGGATACTGGTATCGGTAAGTCGGTACTTTATTAACAGTTTTGGCGAATTAACTATTGTCTAAATCAATTTTGACTTTTATGATGTTTGTCAGTAATCACTACGTTCCACTCAATTCTTTTATTCATATTTTAGATGAACATAATATTCTAAGATGTCTATCTCAAGGTTACTTCGAAATCCAGACTATAATATTAAATACACGAAAATCTGGGTTCTCAGTCTTAAAAAAATTATTAAAACAATGTATTTATATTTAGAAACTAGATAATCTACAAGATGAAGCAAATTCACTTCTCATTCCATTGAGATTTTGCAAACTATAAGGGGGCAATTGCGGATTTAATAGTCTGTTAGTATGCCTTTTAGAACTCCCAACAAATTTTCCTAGCCGGTAAGTACCTACGAGGAACACGCTTTGAGCTCAGTTCGATACCAGTACTAAGGCGAAAAATTAAAGTTGCAAGTAGAAGTTATGTCAAACAAATTACTGCCATGAGGCTTACAGCCAATTACAGTAAAAATAAATCAATTAATTATCATGACATTAACAAGATGAATTCTCTACTCGAGAATTAATATCAGATATGATAATGAAGAAATTAAGTATCTCCACATCAATTATGAAAATAAACAGAAATAGATATGATACAAGATATTAAACAAACCGCAGCTATTGAACTGCAAGTTCGATAAGCGAAAACGAGAAATTACGAGAATATATACGATATAGAAAGCAAACTACCTAAAGTCGTTTAACAGTAAATTCATTAATCAAAATTATATATAGCGATAATGTATACGATATAGAAAGCAAACGACCTACAGTCGTTTAACAGTAAATTCATTAATCAAAAAGATAAATAACGATAATAGCGATAATAAGAAAAAAAAGGTAGATCCTACTTGCATCTAGTAGATTTGCAGACGTTGGCGTTTCCTGCGAAGCTACGTCTCCGCCATGTGGTCGTATTACCATGACAAAAGACCTCTATGCGGCTAAATGGAACCGGGAACTCGCTAGGTCAGCATAGAAAGGTCGCTGACGGGCTTTCAGCACCAAAGGGAGGAAATTCTATCGCACTTAAAGATCCTAGTTAAATGATAAACAATTTTAATCATCTAAAATAGAAACACTAGTGTCCAACCATACCTTTAACAAAAGGGTCACCACACTATTCACACATCGTTTATCGCCATCGCAATATGGTCGATAATTTCGGGAAATACACTAATCTCATTTGCCACTTAATGCAACGATAATTTTCGGTGTGCCAACTGTCTGCTTGCCTTGAGGTTTCAGACGGAAAGGGCCTCGTCAATTCGCCAAAGAGAATATCTACGGCATCTGTCAAGAGGGCGCTCCAAATGGAGACATCGCATCGAGCGACTTGGAACAGTATTCCACCACTCTGGTGGATTGTGCTCGGAAGTAAGGTAACGAGAGTATCGACTACACAAATCGACCAGTAGAAGAGAAAAATCGCACCTTTGGATTTTGTAACATTTACAACGGAAAAAGTGCGGTTCCATGGGCAAATAGAAATTGTCATTGCCAATTTGTATCCCATGTTTAGATGATAAACATCAGTTCGGAATATTATTTTCTGACTTGGATAAGTTGGTGTTCTCATCTTTATAATTTTTTTGTTTTGAAATAATTGACATATATGCAATTTACTCTAATTTTCGATGCCTAACCAACCCAAATTCTAAAGAATAAGACGCCACTGCCCTCATTTAGTTTTACACCAGGAATATATTGTGTTTTAGTAGTAATAGAACAGTACAGTATTAAATAGTTCAATAGTAATAAAAGTGGGTGAAAGTACGTATTTCTCAGTAGTAATCTGATGAGTAATTTTAACCGAGCTTTTAACCAACTAATTACGTACATCTTAAAACTGTGTAAACAGAGCCTAAGATAGAAAGGCAGTTAAATGTGTATAGTACCGATTTAGAGTCCTTTGCCTTATAATAATAAACACTCGACAAGACCCAACTACCAGGCATTAAAGCAACAAAGTTGCAGATTACCCGCTATATACGATAAATCAAGATTTTTGACAGAAGCTTCTTTATATTGCAAGAGCCAATATAATAACGGAGTTATTCCTCAACTTGTTTACAATTTGTCGGCAAAGGAATTGATAAATAATAAATTAATGTTTTATTGTTAATCTTTAAACCTTTGGCATTAAGCAGAAGTTATTATTAAGTGGTCATTCATCACTGTACCGAATTCCAACATTAATTCAGGTAGATGTGTATTGCTGAAACTTTTTTCATCGCACTCTACCTTAGACGTGCCGCAAGGCAAGACTCTCCCCACTATACCGAACATCAACACCACCATGGCAGAAGTCAAGTTTTCTCATCGTGATATTCGCAAAATCCTTAAAGAACTAGATACGCAAAAGGCATTAGGACCGGACGGAATACCTGCCATCGTGCTAAAGAACTGCGCCAACGAACTAACACCCGTTTTTTCCAGGGTTTTTTCTCTTTCTTACAGAAAAGGGATTTACCCATCCTCTTGGAAAGTCACTCGAGTGCAACCTGTTCTAAAAAAAGGCAAGAAAACCACGCCCTCAAACTATTGCCCAATTGCCTTGCTTCCAATAATCTCCAAAGTCATGGAACGTGTAGTCAACCAGCAACTACTCAAGTACCTCGAGAGCAACAGAATAATCAGCGATAATCAATACGGCTTTCGCAAAGAGAGATCGACAGGAGATATATTGGCCTATGTCACCCATATATGGAGTAGGGCAATTGAAAACTACGGAGAGTCTCGAGCGATTGCGTTGGATATTTCAAAGGCATTCGACAGAGTTTGGCATGACGGACTGCACAACAAACTGCCGTCCTCGGAACTGCCCGCCTCTCTCTGCAGCTGGCTGGCCAGTTTCCTTAAGAACCGATCCCTACACGTTGCAGTCGATGGACACATCTCGGACACATTCACCATCAATGCGGGCGTGCCTCAGGGCGCAATACTTTCACCAACTCTGTTCCTCATCTATATTAATGACCTGCTGATCAAATGAATAATCCTGTTTACAGTTTTGCAGATGACAGTACTCTTGTCTCCCACTTTAGATCCCCTTACCAGCGACTGAGACTCATCACCGCAGACAGGAGCAGATTACAGCAATTAATCAAGACCTGGAGAAAGTTCAAACTTGGGGCGACCGAAATTTGGTCCAGTTCAATGCAGCAAAGACCCAAGCAGCAACGCTTACTAAGAGGGCCAATACAGCGGGCCCTGACATCATTATGGCAGGATCAATCATTCATTCATCCTCGTCAATCGGGCTGCTGGGTGTCTCGGTCAACAGCAATATGTCATGGCATGACCATGTTGCTAACATTGCAAAATCAGCCTCCCAGAAGCTTGGTGCGCTATTTCGCAACAAAAAACTCTATACACCGCAGCAGTTGCTCTTGCTGTACAAAGCGCAAATAAGACCGTGCTTAGAATATTGCTCACATATCTGGGGTGCCGCACCAAAGCATACCCTAAAGCTGCTGGATTCCATTCAGAAGAGGGCTGTGCGTCTCGTCGGCGATCCGGAGTTGACGCGGAATCTGGATAGTCAGGAACATCGTAGACATGTGGCCGACATGTCTCTGTTTTACAGATACTTTCACGGCAGATGTTCCCAGGATTTGGCCCGCATAATCCCGCCCCTCGCAACTCCTGTTAGACAGTCCCGACAGACGGCAGAAGCGCACCAGTTCGTCGTACAACTAGAAGCACCTAGAACATCGCTTTACCAGAACTCCTTTGTCTGGCGCACTGCATCACTGTGGAACTCACTTCCAGGACATCTGTTTCCCACTAATTACAACCTACAAATATTCAAGAACCGTGTCAATCAACATCTTCGCACACACACCGCTCGTCGAGCGCCATAGGATCTCCCTTTAGTGTATGTGCCACTGCCATAAAAAAAAGAAAAATTAGAGTCTTTTAGGAAATAGTGACGTTTAACACAAATTATTCAGTGCTCGTGGTACAGTCTTGTGCGACTCATTCTCAACTTATATCAACTTAAGATTTCCGGTTATTCACTAAACATGTTCATGATTTAGTAGATAATTTTATTTCAGAGAGTTCAAAGTTAAAGGCGGTTCCATTCAAATTGCCACAGGTTCAGCATTCGATTTAAAGTCACTTGTAACACTTTCTTAAACAACATTCAAATAACGACTCTTTTTCTACCGTTAGACGGATTTGTCGGAGGAATTGTTACTATGTTTAAAATATGGCCTATTAAAAAAAAAAATAAATCATTTACTCTGTTTTGGTCCCCTCTTTTCCCTTAAGTAGGTATCGATTTATGTTACTGCACTTGTGGCATATTGTTTTTATGGAAAATTAGTTAATTTTTTTTACTTGGTTTTTTTCTCTCAAATTTGCATCCAAACGCATTCTTTTTTTTAATAATGATAATTAATTTAATACATTTTACAAACACGTTCTTTTGGTATTTCAGTATAATTAGGCTTTCTCGGATAATGCCCCCACTCAACTTGTTGTTTGTGTTTTTTTTTTTAATTGGTGATTTCTTAACCGTGGCGAGTTGAAATTATAAGACTTTATCAAAGAAATATTGAATGTATAAGATCGAATTAAATCATTAATTTAAATTAGTGAAACAATTTAGAGCCACTGGATCGGTGAAAGATAAAACACTGACCCAACTCAAATTAAAATACTTGGATATATCGCAGTGGATATTGAATCTTCAATAAGAAAAATAGCTTCTACTTTGCATGTGTCAATCGATCGGCAATATGTAAAACTCTTAATGCAGCGCGAACTCGAAGTTGACTAAATGGGCGTTGCGGCCAGCAGGCTACACGCACACATGAAATAAGATACAATCGAAACTTAAACTTAAAATAAAAACATAAAATCTACTCGAAAATATTTACTATTACAATACCAATAATACATAGAGGGTGTCCTGAACTACCGTTCATATATTTTGGGAGGTGATTCTACAGATAAAAATGTGAAGAAAAGTTCCCATCGACATAGGTTCGGAAATGTTTTGTAAGAGAGCAACAACCCGTCAATGGACCCTTAAAATGAGTTTCTATCGATTATCTTCCTAACCATTGGAAGTTTAAAGATACGATTTGGTACTTTGGGGGTTTCGATTACGGAACGTCTCTTTTTTATTTTGACCTCTGGCTTATTTTTATCATCATAATGATATTATTCAGACGGTTTTCTACAAAAAGCCGTCTGAGTTACCGTTTTCGAGAAAAAGCGTTTTTATGACGTGGAAAACCCATTTTTATTAAATACAATTATTAACATAATAATTGGCAATTAAATCTTGAACAAAACAGTAACAATTCAGCTTTCTTCAAGGCAAATGTTGGAAATGTCCCCTATTCATTTGGATGCATCCCCTTATGCATTTCCGCATGGAAGTTCCTACTCTTACAAAAAACACCAGAAATGTTCCTGATATGCTCGCACTGATTAACTAACGCTGCTGCAGTTCCTCCATATTGCGAAACGGGAATGCATACAACGAGGCCTTCAAATACCCCCAAAGCAAAAAATTCAACGGAATTAAATCTGGGGAACGAGGCGGCCAGTATACCGATTCTCCTCGTCCAATCCATCGTTCATGATAAACCCCTTTTCAAATGTACTCTCTCTAAGTAAAAATGCGGCGGGAGGCCCATCATGCATAAAAACATGTGTAGCATTTTCAAATTTTGGCATAAACAAATGCTACAGATTTGTTTGGTTTATATTTATTTTTATTTACAAACACAATTTAGTTTGGATCATTCCAATATAGGTACAGTGTATGAAGTACATACTTTCTTTTGTCTTGAAAGTTATTGAATACACTTTTTATATATTTTTATTTATGATGTACTAGACGCTTATGATATGATGATAACCCCTGGTTTGGTTTTTATTCCTTTCTGAGCAGTAGGTACTCGACTAGGTTCGGAAACCTCTTTAAAAGTCCAGGTTGAGCAATTCAATTTACTAGGCTATTGACTTCATTGATTTATGACTTGAGCTCTCCTTTTATTACTGGGGATAACGCTCACAAGCTTTTCTTTGATCTAAAAGTTAATAAAAACTTAAAAAATTGTTCGGTACAAATGTAATCTTGAATATGCATGTTTATTATTTTATTCAATTGCTAGCAGTATATACCTCAAACGATTTGGAGATCATAAAAGTCATCTAATGTATATTATAATCGTTTATGTAATTCTCTTTCGGTGTATTGTTTCCTTTTGTTTTATTCGTCTTTCGAAGAGATTTCTTGTTTTCATTTATTAAGTGTCAAAGTGTCATTCACCTATCACTCTATCAGTAAGAGAGGCACACCATATGATTTTGACAGTTAGGTTAGACAGGTTGAAGAATCGACGTTCCCAAGTAACGGTTCCTTTTAAGGCGTATTTACTTGCCGCTTAGCGAATATGGTGTAGAGAAGAAGTTCGATTAACAGAGCTGTGACGTAGATGATTCTTCCTGCGCTTGGACTCGTATTTCGACCAAATTAAGGTGGCAGCAATGTTTCTTAGTCAAGGGGTTGAAATTCGTTCTGTGAGAGAGAAGGGTCTTTCCTTTTTACGCCGTGCCGTCTGGGTGACGAGTCGATAAACCGGCGTCCTTTGTAGTCTTTTCGAGGTGTAAATCCTCATGGACTGGTTCAAGTAATTAGGGTCGTTAGTTTATGATATTTTTGTTACATGTAGGTATTTCGACTCGAACCAGGGTCATGGAGGTTACCTATAAAAGTTTTTGTTGAGTTATTGGGATCCTACCTCCACGTGGTAAGTTACCAACATTTTCATTTTCAGTGGAATTAAATCTATTTTCCAATCTTTCTAGAAGAATTTATGTATTGCTGTTGCTGTCATGTTGCCGATTCTTGGAACTGACGATTATTGATTTTGGAGAAGTCTTTAGAATGGACACTATTCGTTGTATTCAACTGGCTATTACCAGGCAATAGACCCTATAGATAGATCTATAGGTAAGATGAATAGCTAGTTAGGTTAGGAGTAATCATTTCAATGTTAGATATTTACTTTTTGCTAAGACAAACAATTGTTTTTAGGGTTCTCTCCACGGGTACCGCTCTGACACACGTATATCGGTTTGCTTTGCTTAATTGCGATATATTCTGTTGCGTGTTTTGGGTTTAAACTACCATTTGCATGTTATGCCCTTGTTGTTATCATTGGCTGGGTGTAATGTACCAAGTTTGGAGAAGTCAGTATATGATTTGAAGTGCTTCGGAGTTTCATGGACCGTACATATACTAATACTGGTATTTATTTGGAGAATATTTTAAGATTAAGAATACCTACTTCATGATTTGTGAGTAATATGATTTACCGATTTGTAAAGATGTCTTTAGCAAATTTAGATTTTCTATAGATTGAACGATTCTACACATCTTATTTTATATACTTGCGGTAGAATAAAATTCATGAATTTTAAACCCTGTGCGTTATTTACCATCATTCTAGCGACCTATTACTGGGTATGCAAAATATTTGCCTAACAGTTTGTATCTGACACCGTTGTGGATAATAGTCAATATTATGTAAGTTTCATTTCTATTACTTTATTGTTTATTAGTGATGGGCTTAGTCGAATGAAAAATAACCTGTTACCCGGTTATTAAAATAACCTGTTACCCGGTTATTAAAATAACCTGTATTATTCGGTTTTCATTCCACAAGTATTCGAATGAAAAATAACCTGAACCTGATACGTACGAATTCAAATAAGAACACGACGGAACAAACCCCGCTGTCGCGTCGCGTCGATCCTTCGGATGATCAACGAGCAAGGAGCGGTTTTAATTTAGTTATGAGTTATGAAGCAAGTTTCGATGTTTTAGCTCGAATAAAAGATGAGTTAAAATTTCAAATGTACAGGGTTTTCACCCATATTGTCCCCCCCCTTTAACTTTGTTAATTTTTAAGCTACAAAAAAAAATAAAAAACAAAATTGTAGGGCTTTTAATGTAGTTTTTGCACACGTAAAGGAAAAAAACAAAAAATTGTGCAGTATACAGGGTAGATCAAAAAGAAATATTTTTTAAAATCTAGCCCCCATTTATTATTCGATTTTTCGATTTTCCATAAAATTCTAAGGATTTTTAATATAACACACTATATGCCTATTCCTAATACTTTAGAAGTTATTGACAGTTGAAGTCGCTATTTTGTTTTGTTCTTTCATTTTTTTATGGCAACAGCCACCTAAGAATATAACTTTTTTTTTTAGCTTTTGAAGTCATTGAGGTGTAAATAGTGAGTTTCCTCAATTCGACTTCATTGCTTCGAGTAGTGCTTTTGTAACTTCTGTTTTAAAAATGATTAAAAGAATTATTATTATAATTAAAAATAGCGACTTCAACTGTCAATAACTCCTAAAGTATTAGGAATAGGCATATAGTGTGTTACATTAAAAATGCTTAGAATTTTAGGTAGAATCGAAAAATCGAATAAAAAATGGGGGCTAGATTTTAAAAAATGGTTCTTTTTGATCTACCCTGTATACTATACAATTTTTTGTTTTTTTCTTTAGGTGTGCAAAAACTACATAAAAAACCCTACAATTTTGTTTTTTTATTTTTTTTTGTAGCTTAAAAATTAACAAAGTTAAAGGGGGGGACATTATGGGTGAACACCCTGTACCGGTAGTATGTGGAATTGTGGAATGTGGAAGCCAAACTTGAGGGTTGAAAACTAGGGAATATTAAGTTAAGAGTACATAATTTACTTTTATTGCGTACCTAATATAAAAAAAACTATCCAATTTTCGGCGCCTGGCCGCCTAAAAAGTGCAAATACAGCAATTTGTTGACATCTTCAAAGAATCAGAATAAAAGACGATCGCTTCTGATCCGGCCGGCCGATATTTTTTTGTTGCGATTAGCAAGCAGCCCCACATATTTCTTATTTCTTTCATACACTTCTTCGTAATGAATACGGCCTGCTTTCCAATACATACCACTAATTATCACCTAATGTTTGTTTAGTTTTTAGGTTTATATATTGGAATTTAGAATGTAGGAGCATACATAAGTCGTAATATAACTTATAGTTATATGTATAATATGTACTATTAATTAATAATTTTATTATAGTACTATAAATACAGAGTCAGAGAAAACTTTTTTGCAAAGTAGATTTTTGATAACTATATTCATTACAATCAACACATCCAAGATTCATATTTTGAAGTTTAAGTATTTTTGATTGAAAAACGTAAAATGCTCTTTATTATAATTTGTTTAATAATATTGCGTAATCAAATATTTACTCGTATTTTATTGTTATTTACTTATTTATTAAGCCATGCTTAATAAGACAATTGCAGCAGTTACGAGTTACGAATAATAATTCGGTTATCAAAATAATTCGGTTATGCCCATCACTATGTGATTGTAATTGTACTATATCATTGTTGTTTTATATCAAGGGATCTCCTCATTAGTAGGTAAAGAATAAAGTATTTATTTTGGAGAAATATTATGCCTTATTGAAAAGCTCCTCCAAAAATTACTTTTCAGGATTTAATAACATTACAGTTTTTTTTGCAAGTTGAGTCATAGTTCACTTGATAGCGCCCAATATCGTTATTAAAGTGTACCGAGGATCCACGAACCTAGCTCTCCACTGCATTCCCGGCTGCCGTTCGCATCTATAGGTAGGTTGTAAATATGTTCTATATTGTTGTGGAGGATTCATTCTTACCCTGGAATTGATTGCCTTTGGCTCCACAAATGATTGAAATTTTGTTTGGATTGTTATAGAGCCACTTCGGCCCCGGCTCAAGGATGTAAACTGCACAAGTGCAAGTTTAGTGACCCTAATGAAATGTGTACCTAGTTTCGTCGATTCGGTGTCTATTCGGACACCGTTTTCAAGAAAAGCAAAAAACTAAAAATGAAAATGGTTAGCAAATACAATAAAACAGTAAAAAGCTCTTGCAGATTGTCAGGCTTTAAACTGACTTTGACAAGATGACAATTAAAATTTCAATCATTTGTGGAGCCAAAGGCAATCAATTCCAGGGTATAGGTAGGTTTGCTAAAATGATTTAGGAAATGTTGCCATACATGTCCTATCGGTACATCATCCATCAAGTTTTCCATAAAGTCCAGGTAGTTTTGCCCATTTAGACGGTGCACGGTGAGGGACACTTAGGGCCCTATCAAAAAATCTCTAAGAATTCCTGCCCAAACATTGATTGGAAGCTTGGCCGGTGTCTTACCTCAGCTTCATCAGTAAAAATGATGTTGCTTACAAAATTAGCATGTAAACGCAATTATACTCTCTTAACGTTTGACAGAACTGCATTTTTAGTGGCAAATCCTCAGGCTTCACGGCTTGAACCCTTTGTAAATGATATAGGTACGATTGTTCATGAATAACTTCCCACACGAAGTTTTTGGGAATACCTTTTTGGGCAGCAATTCGCCTAGCATTACTTGTTCGTGGGTTTTTCTGTGACGATGTCCAAGAGCCATTCTTCGTTTTCTGCTGTCCGAATTGTACGACTTGTTACTACAAATAGGTTTCGAAGGGGTAAAGGTTCCATTTTCGCATAATCTTCGATGCAGGTTGGTAAAAGTTCGTTTACATGGAAGCACTTTGTTGGGAAAGTCTTCTCCATAAAGATTCCTAGCGTCATGTTCCCATACGCTTTCCCCTAGATAAAATGCATATCAGCCATTTCTACGAAGGAATAATGGACCATTTTACAAGTATTCCTACAACTTCCTGAGAAACTTTTATCAAAAATGCAATATCGTAGGAAATATCAACAGTGACAGTCACAGCTAATATTGTTTTTTTTTTGGTGCGAAATTCGATTTGCAGGCAAGGGTGCATATCATTACAAAAACGTATTTTTTAAGAAAACGGTACTCCCTACGACTTTTTACCAAGAAAACCTTTTTTTGTAGAGAAATATCTGTAGAATCTTCGCCAATTAGCTAGAAGTCAAAATAAAAAGGAGAGTTTTAAGAAGCCCCTCTTCCCTATTATGTACGCCAGTGGTTACGGAATTACAGTTACACGTTTCACCAAACGGTTTCCCGTACTCGAAAACTCAAAAGTACTTAATCTTAACTGTTACCTACCAATGGGTAGGAAGATAATCAATCGATAAAAACCCATTTTGGAT